>JAQGAO010006157.1:0-12636 GCA_034697705.1 Ommatoiulus sabulosus
TTATGCAGCATTGTTAAATTGAATTTGCAACAATTCTGAACTATTTTTAGGAAGATTATTCTATCGTCTAATCGCATAAAAAAAGGACCAAACGTAAGCATCCGTCTTAGCACGGAGCTCGGTCAAGGATTTAGAATGGTTATGCCTACTTCTATTCTCTAGTGATTATTACGCACGAAAAAATGGAAAACGAGGTGATAATCATTTCATTCACAGATCAATCAAGATAATAAAATAATCTTTTGACAAAGCATCTGTCAAAAGATCCTAAAAAATGTAATATTTTACATTTCATTTTCATATCTCCAGCTCATAAGACTCATAAATATGTATAAGCAATTTGAATTAATGTCCCATTTTTATAATTGGGGCATTTTCTAAAATATTTTTTAAAATGTGCAAACATCCCACAATCAAATGCCAATTTTACTTCACCGTCAGTAATTTTGCACAAAAGCTAAAAAATACAGGCTTACCACATTGTCTGAAGATAACTATGTGAACAGCATGCCTCGAAACATTCCAGTATGCGATGTAGGTTCTGCAACATTATAAATAAACACTATACAAATTAAAATCTATTAAGATAGAGGTGATGGTTTTGAGTGAAAACGCAATGTTGAAAGATGCATGGCTACCTCATAATTTTCCAATTCATAATCAAGAAATTAATCGATGTCCTTAAAAATTATGAACTACTGTTCTAATCCATGGTGGTTGCCATGTCAAACATTTTGGCTGTCTTGTGCTATCGCATTGAGTGTTTGACTATTTGCTGAATGGTCATTCCACTGTCACTCAACCGACTAACTATCACCTAGCAGATAGCGAGATAATCATATACTGATCATTTATTATTACCAAGTTACACATTTGGATATATGTGTCATGAAACTCAAATGTTGTGTGCATTCAGTGGGTATTTAAATGCAACCTTGTTTGGGTAATATGCTTCAATTTTATCAATGAAAATGCATTTTTAGATAAGAAGCAGTCACAAAACCTGACAAATTGTGAAAAGTTTTGGTCCATTCTGCATACATTATTACTTTTTGGAACGAAACTATTTTGTAACGTTTTTACAATAAAAAAAAGTATACAGGGTGGTACAGAAAGGATGGACCAGTGCCCATCGTTTCTCCCCATGCACTCGATCGAAATGACATGTGGATGTGTAGAATGGTTAGGGGGTCATCTGCATCATCTTGTAGGTTTGCACACAAGCTTGATACCGAAAACAAACCAAGTCCTAGAGCTTTCCTGCAATGTTGCGGCGTTATGCATGGGTGAAAACTTACACAAAGTCCAGAAGTCATTTGTTTTGCGGCGATCGATAATTAAATGTTGCAAATAAGAGCCAATTTTAAGACGCGCTACAACTTTCCAGTTTACACTGGTAGTGCAGGAAGCAGTGTAGAAGTTAGTGCCGCGGTGACATTGAACGGTTGGTCCAACACATCCACGACAACATGTCATTTCGATCGTGCACATGGGGAGCAACGATGGGCACTGATCCATCCTTTCTGTACCACCCTGTTACCCCTGTTTATCAGCAACCTAAGGATTATGTTAGCATTTAACTTGATTTAAGAAAAGATTGGTCAGATAAAAATGAACAGAAATGGAAGACCGGCAGTAAACTAAGAATAGCAATCACAAATTGAAAAAAAAAAACTAGTTAAATTTAAATAAGCGAAAAAATTTGAATACGTGTGAAACAGCTGTTACAGTATTATGTAATCAAAATACTGTTCAGAAAAATCAGATATTTCTAACTTAGCTGACTTAACAGTAGCACAAACATGGATTCCTTTCACCACACTTCCACTCTTGTATCATATCTTCCACGGTCAGAACGACTCAAAAGGCCCTATACCATCATGCCTGAAATGTTAAAACTCAGTTCAAAATGGCCATTTGAAATGAACACAGTTATGTAGATATGCGACATGAGACTGGCAGTTACATCAAACACAGTATTTTAATTACCGATATAATCTTGGACTAATCATAATTAAGCGTTTGACAATGCTTAACACAATTCTGCATTATTATTTTTCCAGTTTTTCGCCTAGATTTTTTTCAGAAAGAACAAACATCACAACGGCACGGTTAGCAAATATTCATGAGGTATACATCACGATAAAGAGCAATATTTATAGAATTAAAATTGGGCAGGGTTGACGGTTTGCTTCGTCAAAGACGGGTTATAGTAGAATACAGTGGGGTTGCACCAGGAAAGGGGTAAAAGTTAACACATAAGGATCAACAGTTTGACACGGTTAGTAAAAGTTTGGTTTTAGAATAGCATACACGGATCGAGACGAAGCGGAGAAAAAAGGGAGTGGGAGGACATTTAGTCGACATATCACAAATCTTTTAAAAACTATTAAAAAAAATCAGAGCAGATAATTACAGTGGAAAGGGTGAAAATCAAACAATAGAAAATATACAAATTGAGAATCGGTCAGACAGAATAACTCGTCAATCTTTACCAGTAGTAACAGCCTCCAATTTCAAATGTTTGCATCAGTAATAAACTTCCACAATCTTGCATTTTTAACGCAAAATTTTAAGCCAGAGACTTCTGTCACTAATCAGATACAACGAAGTTTAAAAAAAAAACGTTTCGGTTCCATCCCAAAAAGACTTGACCGATCCCCATAACATTTCGCGCAGCTGCTGATGGGTTCAAAGAGTTCTCCTAACTGCACACGGAAAAGCTATCCGGAGCATTCTGATCATGCCACGAAACATTCATTGAATGTTATTTAATGGCATGAGTTAGACAAAAAAAATCGGAACCAGGAATTTGGAGATAGAAATATTAGTCGGTGAAGAAAGTGTAATAGCTGTGGCACAGAGATGCAAGTTTCCCAACATAGCTACGTAACGAAACCGAGAATCAAAAATTGAAACATGTGTCAAAGTGAATCGAATTACGGAACAAGAATGGATGAGTTGCCCCTAAATAATATTAGAGCTGAAAATTATTCAGGGAAACGAATGGACGGGAGTTAACAGCACGTTACAACAATGATTGCAATTTCATGTGCTAAACGTTTTTGACAGTCAATTGGTTGTCAGATTAAAATGATTATCCAGCCAACAAGATTGTCATACCATTTTGATTGCAGACCAAAAGTTTTTGTTCTGATGAACTTCGATGAAAAGATATGCCGTCGCAAACAAAAACCAGAGTAAAATACAAGATCTTCAGAAGCGCCAGAATGCAGTTAAACATTAAAAATTATTCAAACAATCAAAAATTAGCTTCTAGTAACATTTTACTGGACTAAACTAGCAGCGGACAAATTATTTTCAAGAAAGGAAATCAACGAATGGGTCGTCTACAGTTTTTTGTAGGGAGCACGCTGAATTTGAATTTTTTTTGTTAAATATACACCTTTAAGGCAGTGCCAATGAGGTCAAAGCATCAGCTTAATCATAAACGACACAGATTTTAAGTCGGGACATGGTCAAATGCATCAATTATTTCCTGATGATCGAAAATGCTTCATGAAATTAAGCGACAAATTGAAATTCAACTAAATTTTGAGAAATCTTATTATTTTATCATTTACATTGATGAAATTTACATTCTAAAGTGTGCACAGGCATTCAAAAATAGTGACACATCATTAAACGTCTGACGACTTGTTTCATCCTAAGAGGAATAGTGTATAAGGGTAGCCAAAATAAAGCAGGTGGATCACTTAATTTTTTATATACATGTTTTCCAAAAATCTTATGTGCAATGTTTTACGTGGTTATGTTCGATATTCCAATATTAAATCTGCCATGTTTAGGGGTTAGGTCCCCAATCTCAGGGACAAACAATTTTATGAAGATGTTGGAGTCCATCATAATGAGGCTATTTAGTCCAACTTAACTTGGATAATGAACCCTTTCCCTCCACATGAACTGACAAGGGTAACGAATTTAATTGAATGTGACGTAACAGTACAACTTTATCGGCGGTTGATCGGTGTTTTATTTTGGCATCCTGTGTGTATTTCTTTGACGCTCAAATAAAATGCTACAGACCCCTTCAGTGATGGATAGTCGACTATCCAAAACGTTGAGCAAATAATATACAATCGTGTCAGTTTTTTCTGAAGAAAAGGAAAAAGATTATCTAAGGACGATGATTTTTAGGATAAATTGTTTAACCAAAATACCCTTGCAGTTTGCTCGATTACGTGATATACTTCTAGCTAAAACGTTTATCAAGACTAGAAAAGGTTGGAAATATTATGCTAGTTGTCAGCAAAACCTGTGCTTTTGGGAAACGGATGCTGGATGCGTGGAAACCTACTTTCCCGTGGAGAGCAACTTGTTTAAAAAAAAAAGGATGAATATGCATTCTGGCCAGAGAAATAAAAACGTGATTAAAGTGTGAGGGGAAGTAAGAGAGCTTTAAATGCTGACGCTGAGACATTACTCGACCAATTCGGATAACCGGGCATTCACGCATACGCAAGTACTACAATATATATACACATACGCGCACGCACGCACACACACATACATACATACAAATACGTACAACAAAACTACGAACATGGCTGAAAACGCTCACACGGATGGAAATATTTATATATTTATAATAATATATATATGTATATATTTATATTTATGTGTATATATATATATTTATAGATGACGTGTCAGATATTTATAACAGTGAATAGCAAAGTTTCAGATGGATCCGTTTGAATGGGATTTAGAAAAACAAATCAGAACATATGGAGATGGTAGATGCGGAGAATGTGGTGAGGAAAGTAAAGCAGAGGCGAGAACAGGACGACAGAAAAACTGTACAATATTATGCATACTATATGGGTGTTGGGAGAAAGTATAAAAGTGTTAGCGGGCAACCAAGTAAAAAAAAGTCTGTTCATTTGGAATATTTGTGAGATTCATGTAAAGGCCAATTTTAACGCTAAGAGATTTTGCGAGAAGTACTTTTTGGACACCTTGTCACGGGTTTAAAAAAAATAACCGAATTCTTTATCAAATGTTTCTGATTAAAACTGCATGTGAAAAAAAAAACTTTGGCCACTTTCCTTGAATTGAAAAACTCAAGGGTACTTTTAAGCGTGACATTATCAACTGAACATCCCAACCCTCTTGATTCAGGGCATCAGAGGGGAGAAAGATGATTACTTTTTAGAATTTATTACATTTTACAGAATTATGAACGTTGGGCCGAATTGTTTTGCACGTTGCAAACTTCATTCAGAAAGATGAATGTTCTTACAGCGCAAAAGCCATTTCAAAAATTAAAATGCTTGGGACAAATTTTAAATAAAACTTCACGATGCATGATTTTTGTTCGTAAAAAAACATCCAACTATTTGTAACACCGGTGTTTCGGTGGTGCCTATGCTTTGTCGTAGGATTGGTTTAGGGCACGGGCAACTATGACCAAATTTATCCACACGATAGGCACCACTTGATGGCCTCAAAGATGTACAATAGCTTTTTGGACACCCATTACAGTTCCCTATGAAAACATTCAATTTTGCTGCGCTACGCAACTTTCAACCTTGCCAGGTCCACTGGTAAGTCACTAATAAGCGTGCGGTCAAAATCATCCATTAACAATCAGCAACCAGATAGTCGCCCCCAGCTCAAATGGATGGAAGCTCAAGCTGGCCTTTTAACATGATAACACATCTCTGATGGACCTTATGCAGAAGTACGCGTGAGCCGACATAGTGGCTTGTTCATCAAATCACCGACTAAAAAACCGTGCCTCAGTGTAATTTACACCATTATAGTGAATTAAGTCACGTGATACCGGCATATTTGCGAAAATCTGCAAAAGGTCCATTACAAAAAGATACATTTTGGTCAATTGTCTACTTGGCTATTATGCCAAAAACAGACCCACAAACCCAGAGAATTAGTTTAACGGTTAGAAGGCTCGGTCATCCCATCAAAAAAAAAATGTACAAATTAAATCAATAGAACGTTATAATGAATAAAAGAAGATAACGACAGGGATTTCAGTTGCTGTCCCAAGATCAGCTTCTCAGTAACATATTGTTATCGAATATGCCTCCTTTTCGATAAAAAAAAGACCCACGAATCACATTCGCATGCAGGGGAGAAGCATGAAGTCTGATACAGAATGAACGATCAGCACGACGAATGATGAGATTTGGATTCAAAGGGAGTCACCTGTAATTTAGAGGATAACCAACTAAAGTTGTAAGCAGGACCGGGAGAAGTAAAAAAAATGGAGATGTACTGAATGCAAAACGTAAAGGGAAAAAACACAGGAATGGGGAGAGGAAAATTAAAATAAAAATTTCAAGTAGTAATATTTTGGCAGCTGCTTGGCTAATCTAAGTAGCATTGGCTGGTGGGACAACTGCTGAGAATTTTGCGGGATTAAAATCCGGGTTGGTGAAGCTGAATCCACGAAACTCATCTTGGTTGATGGCGCGGACAACTTCAAGGTTGATCGGAGTCAGCACCGGATCTTCTTTGGTAAAATCGGCATCGAAGTTGTTCACGTCCTTTTTCGTTTTCTGCAATTTTCATTGTAACGAACAAATATGAAGGAAAGACGGTACGACCTAGTGAGGTTTGGGCAAGCTAACTCGTCCTACTTAGTTTTCATACACAATGGCGAGCTTTTTAAACGCCACAATATAATCAACGAATTCGGGTATCGCATTTGCGCAGGTTTTTTTTAGAAACAGAAATAGGATAGAAACAGGTCTAGCGAGAAAGTAGTGAAATAACTGTCTCCACATAAAGGCTAAAGCTTGCTCTGTCTTTTAATAATCTGTCTACTAGGTTTCTTAAATATTCGCCCGTTTAAAACAGTAGTTATCCAAAATTAAATACAAATAAATATATGATCACTTACGATCTTGGGTCTAAAAGGAGGTTTGACCCGTCTAGCTTCTAAGGCCTCCCATTCCATTTCCTTGAAAAAAGGATGCCGACGAATAGCTTCTTCTCCATTCTGGGAAGGCACACAACCTAAGCGTTTGGACGGGTTCTTTGTCATGAACTGTAAAATAAAAACAAATTTAAGTGATACAATATACTAACATGAGAAAAATATTTAAACTTCAAACAATTTGACGGAGCTCGTTCTGTGTCAGCACCATCTGGTGGATGGATCATGGATCTAGTAAATTCATAAAATTGGCCATAACAAAAGCAGAGCAACTAAGCAAACCATGGGCTTACCCCTTTCAAAATTGAGACAGCTTCCTTGCTCAACCAGACAGGATAGAGAACGTCATCATGCAGAATAGATTCAAACAGGTCATCTTCGTTATCTGCTTCAAATGGTGGTTGACCAGCCATCATTTCATACATAAGAACACCCAGTGCCCACCAATCAACCGATGGACCGTACTCCAACTCCTGCAGAATCTCCGGGGCAATGTAATCAGGGGTGCCGCAAAACGTGGTGGTGGTAGTACCATCCCTGATTTCCTCCTTACACATCCCAAAATCTGCAATCTTGCAGTGACCCTCACAATCCAACAAAATATTGTCCAATTTCAGATCCCTTTTGAGGATACAAGATCAACACTGTGAGTGGATTTTTTGACATCTCACTATAATCTCATACACCATAAACATTGGATTTCACCTCCATTTTTTATACCTTATCCTAAATAAAAGCATAATACCTGTAGATGACTCCATTACGATGTAAAAACTGCAGAGCAAGGGTAACCTCGGCGGCATAGAAGCGGGCTCGGGCTTCGTCAAACTTTCTTGCACGCTGGATTTGAAACATGAGATCGCCACCATTCACGTATTCCATGACGAAAAACAACCGATCCTGAATGTTAAGAAATAAGAATCACACAAATGCCCCCATTTACATTCCACACGCTGCTTCGACCAATTTTTTTCCTGTCTCTTCTCGACCCATAAAAAACTCTTGACCATAGAAAACACCGAATTTACACATCCAGTCTTTGAGAAATAAAGCATGCAGCATTTCTGAAAAAAAATTTCAATAAGCAGTCAGACATTGCGCTGCTAAATTGGCTGCACTTACCCTGGTTTGAAAGCAAGAATGCAGAGCAGTGAGAAATGGATGTCTGGCAGCCAAGGCAAGAATCCGCTTTTCAGTCATGGTGCAATCTACATCATCGTCTTGGATTATGACATCTTTTTTTAGAACTTTCACTGCATACACCTCCTCGGTGCCTTTCTTTTCTGCTAGCATCACCTGAATGATAAAAAAGGGGGCTTACATTTTGAGTTCTTTTTGAGGAAATTTAACTCGGCCATCCAGGCAGAGCTCACCTTTCCAAAGCTTCCTTTTCCCAAAACCTTGATAAAATGAAAGTCAGTGATGGTCATTCTTTTCATCCCTTCCATACCACCCATGTCCTTTTCCCTGGCACCACCACTGGCATCCATTTTTTGGTTCATAAATTCTTGAGCAATGATTAATCGCAGTTCTTCCGATTGTAAATGCCGGCGTTCGTCATCTCCTGCCCCTTCTCCCAACTCACCAGAAGCCGCCAAATCCTTTGAACCTAGACCAGAATCCTCATTGCCTAAAATGTGCCATCATAAATGATAAGAACGTGTTCGAAGGAATGCAAAATGTCTAAGATTATCAATGTCAATACCAGATGACGGTTCTAATATAGGTAGAGGAGATGTGATCGAACGCTCGATGGTTTGTAGGCCACACTTGTTAGGAGACTCACTGATGGAGGCCTGGGCAGATAAGAAACGTGGCATTCAAATAGCTTGTATTTCAATGTCACAGTTCAGAATCATCTCTAATCAATTCAAACTCAAACTCGTATGAGGTCCAAAAAAACAACGATTAATTCATTGACAGTGGTCAGTTCACCACATTTTACAGATTTCCACCAAAAAAAAAAGCTTTGACAATTTCTCGGCAGTTGGTTGTTCAAAACAAAACTAACAGAAAGGTTAACGGATCATCAAAATAAAATTAAAAAATGACCACAGAATTTCACGATTCAAAACAGAGTCTGAGTTATCAGCTGATTTTTCTCCAACTTCCATATATTACTTTTTTCTTTTGTCTGGATGCTAATTTGTCCCCCGAGATTCCCATTGCATTCAAGATTTCAGCCATTTGCCTCATGTTGATACCACAGTTGTTGGCCACATTCTTTTGGCATCGCTTATGCACATTCATGTTGCAGGCTGTAAATAAAACAAATCATTTCTGGAGTGTATTCCACAAGAACTAACCAATCAATGGTAACTACAAAATTCCGTTTAACTCTTGACTCACCTTCACACTGCAGTCCTTGGCTAAAGAGTCCGTAAAGCAGCGATCCGCAGTGATCACAGAAGGTTGGTTTTTTGTAACTATGCACGTTGAATCGATGTGGGATATTAATATTGAAACGAGTGCCAACATTCTGCTAAAATAAACAACATGAAATAAAAGTCCTGCTCTACTTGGGTGCTCTCAAATTACTAACTCCGCAATTAGTTGCGTCTTCATGAGAAATGAAATTGGTACGCACACGGACCTCATCCGCCATCGCCACATCCTTCATTCCTGGACATTTAGTGACTACAAACTCGTGACATCTCTTGTGCACCACACAGGTGCACACTTGGCACTGATACCCTTGTTTCCCTAGGCCCCTAAATACAGAAAAACGGACATGCTTAATGTATGTTATTAATTCTGAACAAGTATTCCAAACCTGGGTTATTTCACTTCTGAAACAAGCCAATGATCATGACGTTACATAAACTTTGAATCATTAATCATGATGGCAAGTGGAGCAATCAATCTTTTTTTAATTTTTTAAAGAAATTATGAATATTAATGCAGGGATTGATGGAATAAACTTCATATTTTCACCTTTGGCAGATAAGTTGCCAATTGCCTCAAAAATAATTAATTTCGAGTAAATGAGATTTATTTTTCCCAAAAAAAAAAAACAACAAAAAAACAAGGTATGCCACGAATATAAAAATAGGAAGTTCCCTAGGGGACAACTTGAGAGATCATTGCGACAATTTTTATTTTTTAGAATTTAAAAACATTACAGGCAAGATTGACAATGAAAAGTTATCTCCTCTGACATTTTCAATGCCTTCACCTTAATATGGTTACAATTTTGAAAATGCGAATAAAACAACAAACTGGGGCCAAGTTTCACAGATTCCAACTTGCAAAGTTTTTCAACATTTCGTGATAATTTAGATTTGTGCGCACTAGCAAATCATGAACATTACGTTTCACATCTAATTGTTGCAAAGTTTGACGCAGGCAATTAATTATTTGAATTCTTTTGCGCATTTGCCACAATTTCATTTTTTTTTTTTTAATTTTAATTTATGCAAATTTTACTGCAAGGATGGAGGGGGCGTTGAGTCTATTGTTCAGGCTCCAAACAGGCATGCTACGGCACTTGTCAGCAGGTTTTCCAAAATGCTGGTACTGCTATCGAAGGTCTGGAAGCGTTCACTGCTCACCATATAAAATCTCGACAGTGCGAGCAGAATGTTGGCTGCCGCAGGATAGTAGCCATAAACTTGTGACCGTTGACCTGGTGCACACGACGTCGCATGGCCCCACGACGTCGATTCAGGCCCTGCCTCTCCTTGAACTCCCTCGGCTTTTGTGCTTTGTCTAAACATAGAGACGAAATTGGTGGAGGAACATTTGCAAAGTCACGTACAATATCATCAAAACTCAACTTCAACCAAAACAAAACCAACGGTAAAAGCAACAGAGTAGCCATTCTCATTGGCACATCACGAGCAAAGATGCCAACTAAAGCAGGAAGTGGGTTTCAAATAATAACACTTGTTGGTCAGGCAGCCCAAGTTATTGTATTTAAAAGCACGGAAAAGGAAATAAGAGGGTACAGAAAGGAAATCAATGTGAAAAGTGTGTGTACGTGTGTGTGCATGTGAGAGAATGAGATAGAGAGAAAAAGAAATATGAAGGAAAGAAGAAACCTGCCCTTGAAAATTTTGCCAGACGGACACATTGGCATGGGCTGGCATTTTTGGGACGAACAGGGTCCTCGGGCCCCTTCCCACCTGGTGCCGCAGATGGCTGAAAATAAGGAAGACGCGTCAACGTTGCAACTAGGACGCTCTGGAAGTGCCCAACATCAACTCCACACACAATCAAATGGGCAAATTCAGGCACCTCAAACTCTGAAGCAAATCTTAGTCTCAATTTCATCAATTCTGTGGCACACTCATATAAAGTGAGAGATCAGATGAAGAGTCAGCATTGTCAATGTAATATCACCGATGAGTAATGGGGCATTCTATGCCGTTCAGGAATAACTTTAATTTATATGAAACTGGATAGCTTCCAAATATTAATACGGGCCACATACCGATATGCAAAACAAACTATAAGTTATAATTTATAAGCTTGAATCTAGAAACATACTTAAATGCATTTAGGATAGACTTGAACATTTCTACATTAAAGGATGTTTTGTACAGTGATATCACTGGCTTACTTTTGCCTTACTTGTGCTGATTAAATATCTAAAAATTTCCTTTATTTACATCAGACACTGTAACAACAAAAACTAAAAATATATTTGGAATTTGATTTTTATGTATTTTTTTCTGTTCACTGTTGCAGACGTTAAGGAATAAACACTTGGCCTACTCATTAGTAGCCAAATAGTGTTGAAATTTTCTTTGAATAACTAGGCGAATACACACCCCCTGGTACTGGCATAACATTTCAAAATAAAGGAACGTCTGTTATCAGTTCCTAGACAATGTGACTGAATTACATGATGGCCAAAGGGTTTCCATTCTTTCAAGATTCATTGTAATTTGAAACCTACAAAGTTTTCACTAAGGACTTTTACTGAACTAACCAAAAAGTAGTTTCCATTGTGTTCAAAGTGTGTTGCATTTATGCGTTATTTATCCCCAAATTGAGAAACATCGGGAAGAAACACTTCACAGCTTTCAACAGATAAGGAACAAACAATTTAATACCGCCGAACATCTGTTTTAAGAAACGAAAATGATAAAGAAAGCAAAAACAAAGCCGAAAAATGGCTATTTTGGAAAGAAATAAAAACTGTCTAAACATTTTCTCCTGCACTATAGCAGGCATTGTAAACCTGTAGTAAAATTCAGATACTTTGATTTACAATGTACTTTTCCTTTGAGTTCGGTCATACGTGTATTTTTACAGGACGGCATCTGGTAAATGCACACAAGAGCTAAACTTCCGCATGTTACAAGCGTTGCCTTAGAACTGACCAATCTTTCAATTAACATTTTCATCATCATCAACCATAGACTGGAGCCAATGAGACTCCTGCAGTTGATATCAATCGTTTTGTCTGTTTTGTAGCAGATATTGCATCAACATTCGTCTGCTTAACCCTCCCCAATAACCCGGGCTTGGGACCGACAACAACAGTGAAATACATCACTACACGTGGCTGGGGGAAAACCTAATTAAAACGAGGAGGGAAACCATGAAAAACCACAGTCAAAATAGCCGCCACAGGAATCGAACCCTCGTCTACCTTAATGTCTAACATTTTATCTGCATACAGGGTTGCCTCCACATTTGAAAAATCGACTTGCCTGACTTTTGTCCATTTTATTCTCATTTTTGCCTGACTTTTCATACAATTTTGC
>JAQGAO010006158.1:0-12635 GCA_034697705.1 Ommatoiulus sabulosus
TAATTAAAACTGGTCATTTTGGGCAATATTTTAATTGACACTGGTTGTTTTGGGCAATATTTTAATTGACCATGGATGTTTTGTGCAATATTTTAATTGACATTTGATGTTTTGAACAAGACTTTAATTGACACTCGATGTTTTGGGCAATATTTTAATTGACACTGGTTATTTTGGGCAATGTTTTAATTAAAACTGGTCATTTTGGGCAATATTTTAATTGACACTGGTTGTTTTGGGCAATATTTTAATTGACCATGGATATTTTGGGCAATCAATATTTTAATTGACGTTTATTTTTGTTAACCAAATTTTAATTGATACTTGATGTATTGAACAATATTTTTGGTGATGTTTTAATTTATATCGGAGGTTTTGGACAATGTTTGTTGTTTTTGGCAATGTTTTAATTGACACTGGATGTTTTGGGCAATATTTTAATTGACAATCATTAAAATAACATCATTTTGAACAAAATTTTAATCGTCATTTAACGTTTTATACGGAATTTTAATTGACGTAGTGTATTTAACAATATTTTTGGAAATAGTTTAATTCACTCTTGATGTTGAATAATATTTTTGGAAATACGTGTATTTTAATTGACACTAGATTTTTTGGGAAAAATTACTTTACATGTAATGTTTTGTACGAAATCTTAATTGATTTTTCATGTTATTGAACAAGAACATTTTTGTCAATATTTTAATTGACATTTGTTTTTTTTATTAAATTTTAATTGACTCTCGATGTATTGAATAATATTTTTGGCAATATTTTAATTGACATTTATTGTTTTTTTTACTAAATTTTAATTGACACTTGTTGTATTGAACATTATTTTGGGCAACGTTGGAATTGACACGATGTTTTGGGGTGAATTGACATTTAATGTTTTAGACGAAATTTTAACTGAAATTGAGCGATTTGAACATAGTTTTTTTTTTAAATTAGACTGTTTTGGGTAACATGTTCAACATTTACTCTTTTTATACTACTATTTAAATAACTTCTAATCGAGTTGATGTAAAACTCAGTATTTTGTATAAGACTGTACTAGGTGTGTTTATAGATTCGCACCAAATTTCTAAATATCGTACAACTATTCTTGGGTATTGTTCAGGATGCGTGGACACATGTGGCGTACTCGCTGAAATACCAATCTAATTTCACATCCGTACACAAGTTCTTCCGATTTTTTTTTTATTTCTTTTATCTTTTTGAACTTTTTTTTTTCGTTTTAACTTTTCCAGTTTAGTTAGTTTTTCATCCGATCGATTGTATTCCTCCTGTTGGCCTTGGTGCGAGCAACCTGCAGGGATTGACAGACAATTTCTTACTATTACATTATAAATATGATTCGTCCAGTTTTTTCTTCTTCCATGTTTTCGTCCAGCCCTTTACTATCAATAAATGAAAAATCGACTCGAATAACATTTGCAGGCATGGATTTGTGTCTTCTTGAGCGAGCACAGATTTCTTATCTCGGTTATGAAATTGCATTCTCGCCGTCCTGGAGCAGAGGCGACAAAGATGAAACCTCCCGATCTTGGGCGTGGAAGAAACCTTGCAAAACAGGGCTGAAGTAGAGAGGTTGCCATGATGCGAACTGAACTCTCGACTTATGATGAGTTGACCTGTTGACTCGTGATTGACATACGCGTAGGCAATTGAGTCTGCGTGACCAATGAAGTCTGTGAGATCAATGAAGCCTGTATGACCAAGACAGTCTGTATGATCAAGGAAGTCTGATTAACCACTGAAGTATGTATGATCAAGGAAGTTAGTTTGACCAATGAAGTCTTTATGACCAATGAAGTCTTTATGACCAAGGAAGTCTTTATGACTAGGAAGTCTTTATGACCAAATGAAGTCTTTATGACCAAGGAAGTTTTTATGACCAAGGAAGTCTTTATGACTATTGACAAGGGAAGTCTTTATGACCAAGGAAGTTTTTATGACCAAGGAAGTCTTTATGACCAAGGAAGTCTTTATGACCAAGGAAGTCTTTATGACCAAGAAGTCTTTGTGAACAAGGAAGTCTTTGTGAACAATTAAAGAAGTCTTTGTGAACAATTAAAGAAGTCTTTGTGACCAAGGAAATCTTTATGACCAAGGAAGTCTTTATGACCAAGGAAGTCTTTGTGAACAAGGAAGTCTTTTGTGACCAAGGAAATCTTTATGACCAAGGAAGTCTTTATGACCATTGACCAAGGAAGTCTTTATGACCATTGACCAAGGAAGTCTTTATGACCATTGACCAAGGAAGTCTTTATGACCAAGAAGTCTTTGTTTACAAGGAGGTCTTTGTGACCAAGGACATCTTTATGACCAAGGATGTCTTTATGAACAAGGAAGTCTTTTATGACCAAAAAGTCTTTGTAAACAAGGAAGTCTTTGTGAACAAGGAAGTCTTTGTGAACAAGGAGGTCTTTGTGACCAAGGAAATCTTTATGACCAAGGAAGTCTTTAGGGCCAAGGAAGTCTGTACGATCAAGGAAGTCTGGTTTGGCCAATCAAGTCTGGTTAACATTATTCGTTCATGTCCTAGGATGGAAACTGGAACAGAATTCGTACTATCAGAAATTCGTATAAAGCGAGTTCTTCTTAACGATGTTCCACCGCTTTTACCAACTCGTTACCGGCTGCTATTACCAAAAAGTAATTCTCGTTGATCAGACAAGACTCGATGGATTTGTGCTCCGAGAAGTTCATCACCTCCAGAGATATGCCCAAGTGAGAAGGGTGTTGAAGAAAGGAGGTTTTTTAGGGTTGTTCCCGTCGTTTCCTCAGCAATTCCTCGCTTGATTTGGCGCTCATTGTCCGTGGTGGCGTCGACACGCTTCAACGCTGACACCTATTCCCTCCGTGGACACGCAAGAAGCAGAAGCAAAGAGTCCAAACGATATATCATCGCCTTTCACAATCTGTCAATCTTCTCAACTTGACAGCTCCGGGGCCCGGGGGTAAATTCGTGAAAAATTTATGAAAGATTTTTCCACGTTTTTTTTTTCCTTTTACTAACTTGTAATTTTTGTCTTGTTGCTCACGTGTTCTTCCTCCTCCTCCTCCTCCTCCTGAAGAGGAGGAAAAGGGAGGAAAACTGAAGCTGAAGCAAGGGCACTTTGGAAAATCGAAAAAAAAGGAGAAATGGGCAAGCTGGTGCTTCAATATTCCTCTTAAGTTTCTTGGCTAGTCACGCTAAGGTCTTCTTCAAGTTTGAAATTTGTTCGGTGATATGGATATTGGCTTTTACTTCCGGTCTTGAACGCCCTGCTTCTTCCTGTGCCCTAGCTGCTTTGACAATGTCCGATGTTGATGGACGATGGCTATAGGGGATTTTGATATCGCTGCATGTATTGATTGATTTGATCATACTTTTGTTGTTTTTTTGGATCAATTACTCGTTTTATATGATCGTTTTAGTCAATGATCGATGGACTTTGAGAAGTGTCGTGGCGGCTTAACCGGAAGTGGGATTTTCTCATGCACTTAAAAACTGTAATTTTTGTTTTGATTTTGGATTTTCTCGCTAAAAAACGATGGTTTGTATAAATTGTGTGTTAGAATACAAGTTATACGAAATTGTATGTTAAATTACTAAAATATAGGAGAATGCATGGGAAAATAAAACTATGTACTATATTGTATGGAAAATTTTACGAAAAATACACGAAATGGTATGTGAACATACACAAATATGAGAACATGTATGTTGTAATACAAAACTATGAGAAAAATGTATGTTGGAATACAAAATTATGAGGAAATATGTTGAAATGCAATGCTATGAGAACATATGTTGAAATACAAAGCTATGAGAAAATATGTTGAAATAAAATACTATGAGAAAAACATGTTTAAATACAAAACTATGAGAAAATATGTATACTAAATTTGTATTTTAAAATAAGAAAATATAGGAAAACGTTTGTAGAAATGCAAACATATCATAAAATGTTTACAGAAATACGAAAATAGGCGACAATGTTTTTAGAATTACGAAAATATACGAAAATTTTGTAAAAGTATAAAAATATACAAAAATGTTTGTAAAGTACCAACAATACGAAAACGCTTGTAAGAATATAAAAAATACACCAAAATGTAAAACAAATTTGATGAATGTGTACAAAAAATTACACGAATATTTATTTAAAAAAAATATGAACCAAAATGTTTGAAGAGTACAAAAATACACGAAAAGGTATACAGAAATACAAAAAAAATACACGAATAGGTGTATCCACAAATACACGAAATTATATGCAACATATGGGCCTACGTAAAATGCAAAAAAAAAATTGAGTTATTTTTTTCTTGAAGTTTATGAAGATTCTTATTGATAATGACTCATAAGTAGACCTTGATAAAAGTTCGTTTTTAAGGTTTATAAGAATGTTGTCGACCTTAAGGGTCGCCAATTTTATAAGAATGTTCGGAACATTCTTATTCGGAAATCGGGAATTCGGCTTGTAAGACACAGAGTGGCACACGGATCTCTATTGGTCAAAAGTGGAGCCAATGAGTGGATATAAATGCATGGAGCTTGAACACGCCCGTCTATTATTTTAACATTGTAAAATGGCAATGCCGCGCAGGCGGCTCAGGCCGCGTCTAACCCCTTTACCACGCATACCTGGCCACCCAGACGAACATGTTAAAAACTGGGAGCTTCAACGCTTGTTGGATTTAGTGGCCCTCGTTTTGAAAGTAAATAACAACCCACTGGAAGAAGACATCTTAAAATAGATTGTAACAAAACTATACAAGGACGATGATATGGATATGTCTGCGGCCAAGGGAGAAATGAGTCACCGCGTAATGGACCCTTATCAACTTTACATTAAAATAGGCTCCTTACTGAAGCTGTTCAAATACAGAACTAGAAAGCAAATTTTAACGCGTGTGTTGATGTATTTCTGGAAAAAACTTCCTCCACCCACAAAGTGAGTATTTTTTAACGAAACAGTTTGATGATAAATGCATTAATTTTCTTTTATTATGTTAACATCTTGTCTTGAAAATGGTGTCGCTACGCCTAATTTTTGTTTTTTCATGCTCCTTTTGTAATACATTCACTGTAAGTCATTTACACGTACCTAACGTTAGATCTTGCATGATTTCCTACAGTGTCCGAGGACAAATTTGCCAAATTTCCTACAGGCTCCGAGAAAAAATTTACATGTACTAAATTGTTAACATTCTTGCATTTCTAATTATGCCAAATAACATTAACATATGTCGAGTTTGACATTAACATTGGTCAGGGAAATTTTTTTTAAAATCCTGGGATATTTAGGGAAATTAAATATGAAATTTCTAAGGGAAACTGTTTCAAGTAATGCGTAAATTGTTTAATAATTTTATTATAATTAGTTTTTTAATGGTAACAATTTGTAATTTAATGAATATTTTCTTGTCATCAGTCAACAGTGATGACCTCATCTGGTACATGATTGTCCTATATAATTAATTTTAAAATTACATCTCATAAAATGATCTTGCATATTTTTTTGTAAAACTATTTTGTATAATCATTGATGTTATTTTTTCTGTTAAAGAAATGATTTATCTGAGGCAGATGAAACGGTTACAAGCTAGATGCCATATTTGACGCAATCCTCAAGGTGAGATACTTGTAAAAATGAGATGGTGACCCAACTCTGACACCATTAACCACATGGATAAAAAACTGATATTTTTTGATTAATTTGTGTTTCATACATTACTAAATTTAGAGTAAAAATTTGCTAAATTTTCCACGTTTTTAGAGTAAAAATTTGCAAAAATTTCCACGTTTTTTGAGTACAAATTTGTAAAATTTTCCACGTTTGTAGAGGGAAAATTTGCTAAATTTTTCACGTTTTCCATGCACAAATTTTCAGAAGTTGTCGGTTTTCAGAGTAGAAATTTGAAAAAATTTACACAATTTTTCACGTTTTCTGAGTATTAATTTGCAAAATGTTCCACGTTTTTCGTGTACACAATTTTAATATTTTCCGAATACAAAATTTTCCCATTTCAAAAAATGTTCATTCCATTTTTTTTTAATTTCTATGTTAATTTTCAAAATTCTCGTTAGTAAATTTTAAAAAAATATTTTGCAGGGTCCATTCTGGAAAATGTTAATTTTTCACGCTGTCATTAGTCAGGGAATTTTTTTTAAAAACCTGGAAAACTCAAGGAAGTTAAAAATGAAATTTCTGGGGGGAACCCTGAATGTGCTAATATTTGATTTTTTGATTAATACCAATGCTGTTTGAATTTCAGCAATGTCTGCCATTATCGAGGATAGTTTATATTTCGGACTATTGGTGTTTATTTTACCCGAAGTTATTAAAAATGTATTGGAAAAGAAGATGGGCTGGGAGCCACTCATCATGAGGGGATTTACATTTTCTCAACAAAGTTTACCAAATCTGCCAAAAAAGCTCAGTTCCCGGCTGTTTTCGGTAAGTTTTATTTATCCATTTTAGTCATCTAAAATAAATTGCGCGACTTCACAATTCTGCGACTAATTAATTTTGAGGTGTAATTTTTAACGTTTAACTTAAGCGTTATACAGGCTTCCCCAGACTTGGAAACCCTGGGAAAGTCAGGGAAGAATGACGTATTTTGAAAATTTTAGGGAAATACGTCGTATAATGTTGTCACAATCCAAAATGAATGCTTTTCCGTGGTTTCCAATTACAAATTTGTTAGATTTTTAGCACAAATTTGCCAAATTGTCAACAGATTCTGTAAACAAACTTTTAAAAAAAATTGTCCACAGTTCTACGACCAATTAATTTTGAGGTGTAATTTTTAATGTTTAACTTAAGCGTTATACAGGCTTCTCCAGACTTGGAAACCCTGGGAAAGTTAGGGAAGAATGACGTATTTTAAAAATTTCAGAGAAATGCAACGTATAATGTTGTCACAATCCAAAATGAATGCTTTTCCGTGGTTTCCAATTACAAATTTGTTACTTTTAGCACAAATTTGCCAAATTGTCAACAGATTCTGTAAACAAACTTCCACAAACTGTCCACAGTTTCAGAGGATAAATTTGCAAAATATTCAACAGTTTGCGAGATGACAAATTTGTAAACATTTCAACAGTTTGCGAGGACAAATTTGCAAAATTGTCAGCAGTTTGCGAGATGACAAATCTGCAAAACTTTCAACATTTTTTCCAAAACAAATTTGTAAAATTTTTAAAAAAAATTGTGCAATTGTTTTAAATTTCCGATGTTGATTTTCAAACTTTTACTAAACGTTTCCTATCAGAAAGCGTGTTATTTTTTTAAAAAAAATGTCTACAGTTAATTTTGCAAAATATTGAATATTATCTTGTGTTGATTTTTCACCCCATGCACTGGTCAGGGAAATTTGTGTATAAACTTAAGAAAGTCAAGGTAGTGGAAGTTGAAAATTGAATTCCTGGGGGTACCCTAATTATACATGAAATCAATTTCAATATTTGGCACAGTGTTTACTTTAAGTGCTACAAAACCAGTTTATTTTATTAGAAACTGGCATAATGTCTCGCTTTTTAATTAAGTTTTCTGGCCTTTATTTCAGTAAAATTTTAATAATTTTTTTTTACAGATGGCTCAGGAATTGGGATTAATTGAAAATTTTGAAAATGTTAATACTAATCGTTCAAAATTATCGATTCTCATTGAATGTATAGAATTGTTATGGCTCGTTTTATATAAATGTATAGAATTGGTAGGGTGGTTTTTATATAAATATTTGGAATTGACGTTCTGCTTATATGTATTCGGTTTTTGTGGTATAGTAGTGTTACTTATTTTTAAGCTGTGTGCCTTTTATTGATTTTTTAATCATAATTGTTATTTTCCGCGTATTGTCTTAATACCCATGTAAACGAAATTCAGATTCGGTATCGCCATTTCAGCAATTTTATTATTTTCTACAAAAGTACATAAGTTTCTTTGAGTCGTATAAACACGAGAGTGCCTGAATTTTATATTTAGGAAACTAATCGTTGATTTAGACTGAATTCTCCATTTTTATGGACTCAAATTTTTATTGACTCAAATTGCTGTTTTGAAATTCGCGACATTATACTTCTAATTCCGATTATGTTTCTGTTGATCTCGTCAATTTTTAAATTGACGAGATCAACAGAAATGTACTTTTCTTCATAAACATTCACTTGTATACTGATTCTTTTAAACTCGTAACAAAATGTGCTTTTTCCAACAAAAACACGTTTATCTTTCTTGGGAAAGACATTCGGCAAATTCACGATTGCTACAAGAAAACTGATGTTGTGAAGTTATTTTGTAGAATTAAATGCATTTTTTAAACACTATTTGTAAATGATACACCTTAGTAAAATTGCATAATCAATATTAAAATTAATTTTCATCTCCAGTTTTATTAGCTATAAAAATTTTATTTAAATTTTATTTTCAGGATTAGAATTATACACAATGTGTTATACATTTGTTTTTCTATTGTGTATAAATAATATTAACTAGAAATTAGGATTTCCCTATTTTAACAATTTCTAAAGATTTAGAATTTTAATTAATGGAAACTTATCCCCTGTTTTTAAACAAGCCATCTGGCGATCAGTACTTGCAACTCGACTAAATTACGATTTAATTACTTTAAAATTAAGTGCGAGATCCTTAAAACTTTAAAATTTTATAATACTATTAATTCCTCTTTATTGTCAGCATATGGTTAATAGATTAGCACTTCAGTACCATTAAAAACATTAAATTTGATGTCAATATGTTGGTTAATTACGTCAGTTCTTGCCAAAAAATCTGTTTAATGAAATGGAAATATTTACAGATTTTATTTATCAGGCTGATGTTACTGAAACCAGTTACATTTGCTTATTTTTAAAACTTTTCAAATTACTACAAGAAAACCAATGTTGTAGAATTTTTAAAAATTTAAGGGCATCGATAAGTCATCGTAGAAAAATTATAGAAAAAGCAACCTTATTATTAATGTTATCCCAAATTTTATTCCTACGGGGAATTTTATCGAAAGCATACAATTACGTAATTTTTATAACATTGCTTTTCTGTTGATAACGTCATCGAGGGACTTAAAACTTAACATTTTCAAGCTTTATTACTTTAATTTATTGAAAACGTATCCTCTTATTTTAAATCAAACTTTTAGGTTTTCAGTACTTGCAACATTTCTAAATAGTTTTAATTCATTTAAAATAAGGTGTTGGAAAATTCAATACTTCAAGCTAGTTCAAACTACAGTAGGTATTCTTAATTACTAGTTATTTAACTTCATTATTCCGTAAGTAGAAATAATATCGATGAATATTTAAAGTGTCATTAAAATACCAGATTTTTATTAAGCCAAATAAAACAATTTCTGACAATAGACAGTTTAGAGTGCTTACAGACACTTGCTTATGTACATAAATACTGTATACTAAATGTTCCTACAAACAATAACAAATTAAACAAAATATCTAGTTAGCTAAACAATGCTTACATTTTGGAAACATAAAATGGTCCGAAACACTAATTAATACACGCGAGAAAAGCGTTATAAAAAATTAAAATATTATAATTAAAAAATTATAAAAGTTTACATAAATATTATAGGGAGATTAGTGAGGTCGAATGAACTGCTTCTCTGGTCACATTGGTCAATCTATCGTCTGCTAAGATTCATAGCAGACCAGTTTTACCTAAATATTTAAACTTTGACCTAGAGGCATTATCAGGCATACTTTGCATAGTGGTTTGATAAGAAATTTAGTTGCCATTTATTTTTCTACCTTTTTGACGTCTTAACATATTGTCCAGAACATGGTGTCGCTTCGCTTAATTTTAGTTTTTATCATTTTAACTTGCTGCCATATTTCTACTTCTGAGGAAAAACTGACAGAAAATGAAGAAGTTACTTATATTGACGAGGAAAAGGTTGAAGGAAAGTTAACGAATGAAACCAATTCAACAGAAACTGAAAGAAATCTCACCGCGGAAATTCGTACTGGTAAGCTTTGTTAATTTTTATTGTATTTAATTTAAGCTAGTTGATCAATTTTGATCAGTAAATATTGTTTGCAAACTAGAAATTTTGTTAAATATTTCCAAAACCAAAATTGTAAAATTTTCAACAGTTTCCGACGACAAATTTTTTTCGGAAACTGTTGTAAATTTTACAAATTTCCTACAGTTTCCGAGGATAAATCTGCCAAATTTCCTACAGTTTCCGAGGAAAAAGTTCCTACAGTTTCCTAGGACAAATTTTCCAAATTTCCTACAGTATCCGCGGACAAGTTTTCCAAATTTCCTACAGTGGCCAAGGACAAATTTGCCAAATTTCATACAGTGGCCGAGGACAAATTTCCTACAGCCTCCGCGGACAAATTTTCCAAATTTCCTACAGCTTTCGAGGACAGATTTTTCAAATTTCGTACAGTGTTCGAGGCAAATTTTCCAAATTTCCTACAGTTTCCGAGGACAAATTTTCCAAATTTCCTACAGTTTCCGAGAAATTTTTTACCAAATTTCCTACAGTTTCCGAGACATTTTTTACCAAATTACCTACAGTTTCCGAGAAATTTTTTTACCAAATTTCCTACAGTTTCCGAGAATTTTTTTTCCAAATTTCCTACAGTTTCCGAGAAATTTTTTACCAAATTTCCTACAGTTTCCGAGAATTTTTTTACCAAATTTCCTACAGTTTCCGAGAATTTTTTTACCAAATTTCCAACAGTTTCCGAGGACAAATTGTTTAAATTTCCTACAGTTTCCGAGATAAAATTTACTAAATTTTTAACATTCTTTCATTTCTAATTAGGCCAACAAAAATTATGTAACTATGATAATCGTGGATAGCCGACATAGTCGAGTTTGACATTGCCATTGGTCAGAGAAATTTTTTTAAAATCCTGGGAAATTTAGGGAAATTGAATATGAAATTTCTGAGAGAAACTATGTTTCAAGTAATGTGTAAATTGTTTAGTAATTTTATGATAATCAGTTTTAATTGTCGGATCAACCTTGTCAAGTCACCTGTCATCATTTAGATATGACCTCATTAAACTATGAAATTTAACCCAACTAAGTACGAAGGACTTTTGTATAATCCTTGATGCGACTTTTTTGCATAAAAAAATTATGCAACTGTGGCAAAATATTGATCATTTTTTGAAAAATCGTGGATAACATTACCATGGGTCAGTGAAATATTTTTTAAAATCCTGGAAAATTTAGGGAAATTAAATGTGAAATTTCTAAAGGAAACTATGTTTCAAGTAATGCGTAAATTGTTTAATAATTTTATTATAATTAGTTTTTTAATGGTAACAATTTGTAATTTAATGAATGTTTTCTTGTCATCAGTCACCAGTGATGACCTAATCTGGTACATGATTGTCCTTTATAATTAATTTTAAAATTACATCTCATAAAATGATCTTCAACATTTTTCTGTAAAACTTTATTTTGTATAATCCTTGATGCGACTTTTTCAGTTAAAGAAATGATTTATCTGAGGCACATAAAACGCTTAGAAGCTGCCAAAGAGTGGCTGACCTCAAATGATTCCAGGGTTCATTATCAGAAGCTAGAGGCCATATTTGACGCAATCCTCAAGGTGAGATACTCGTAAAAATTACTTGATGATCCAACTCTGCCACCTTTAACCAACATGATAAAAAACGGCTATTTTTGCTTAATATTTTTTCATACATTACTAAATTTGCGATTCTTAACAACTTTTGTTTCTTAGAACTTGTCGAATCATTTCCTAATCTTGGATAATTCCAGCTACGTTCCTGGAGAATTTTGGCCATTGAATGCAACGGTTATTGACGGTAAGTTGTCTATAATCTACTTATTTTATAAACGTGGGAAATATTTGACTTTATATGTAATAATCGTAAATGCTGATGAAATTTCAGCAATGATTGCCGTTATCGAGGATACTTTATATTTCGGGGAATTGGTGTTGAGTTTATCCGATGTTAGTACAAAAGTTTTGGAAAAGAAATTGGGATGGGAGCCACTCATCATGAGGGGATTTACGGTTTCTGAACAGAGTTTACCATATTTGCACGAGAAGCTGCATTTACCACTGCAATCAGTAAGTTTTGTTTATCCATTTTAAGTCATCTTAAGTAAATTGCGAGACTTCACTGTTCTATGGTCAATTAATTTTGATGTGTAATTTTTAATGTTCCCCCAGACCTGAAAACCCTGGGAAAGTCAGGGAAGAATGATGTATTTTGAAAATTTCTGGAAAATGCAACGTATTAATGTTGTCACAATCCAAAATGAAATTTTTGATTGTGAAATTTTAAAAATTTTCGATTTACAAATTTTTTTGATTTTTAGCACAAATTTGCCAAATTGCCAACAGATTATTTAAACAAACTTTTAAAATTGTTTACAATTTCTGAGGATAAATTTGCAAAATTGCCAATTCATTTTGATATGTAATTTTTAATGTTCCCCTAGACCTGGAAACCCTGGGAAAGTCAGGGAAGAATGACGTGTTTTGAAAATTTCTTGAAAATGTAATTTTAAAATTTTTTGATTTACAAATTTGTTTGATTTTTAGCACAAATTTGCCAAATTGCCAACAGATTATTTAAACAAACTTTTAAAATTGTTTACAATTTCTGA
>JAQGAO010006159.1:0-12633 GCA_034697705.1 Ommatoiulus sabulosus
TGTGAACAGTGAGTACTATGTCATCATGAATAAAAGTTTTATTCACTACTTGAGTGTTTGGAGTGCTTAGGCCTAGTCTCAATCTGGACTGTCTGGTGGCCCAAGCATAGGAACAGCACCCCTCTGCTACCAACACTTAAGGGGTCAACAGCGACCCCAGCGGCACTAATAACGTGCCCCAGGTAGCAAATTTCGGGAAAGGTAAAAAAACACTTCCGAGGTTTCAGACGGAGATTATTGAGGTGCAAAACGTGCAAAACGCGACTTAGGTTACGAAGAAAGAGGGAGAAGCTGCCCGCAAAGATGATGATATCATCAAGGTAAACTAGGCAGCACTCCCATTTAAGCCCCAAAAGGAGCTGATCGAGGGCCTGCTGCATGGACGCAGGGGCATTACACAGGCCGAAGGGCATGCAAAGGAACTCGAAATGCCCTTCTGAGCATGAAAAAGCTTTCTTCTCCCGGTCCTCAGGGGCCATCGGGAGCTGCCAATACCCCGACATCATATCCAAGGTGGCGAACCACTTAGACTTCTGAAGGGTGTCCAGGGCATCGTCAATACGAGGGATGGGATAACAATCGGCCTTAGTCTGAACATCCAGGCGACGGTAGTCGATGCAAAATCGGAAGGAGCCAACCTTCTTCCGGACAATAACCACAGGGCTGGATTACGGACTGGAGCTGGGTTGAATGATCTTCCCCGCCAGCATCTCAGCGAGCTCCGAGCGAATAACCTCCCGCATAGCCGGCAAGGGGGTAAATACACAGGAGGAGACCCCTGCGTGTCGATACGATGGGGGGAAGAGAACTCAAGCGGAGTTCCGAATTGGACAAGGCGAAGCCGTCCCGGTAGCAAATCAGCAGGTCACATAAGGCTTGGCGCTGAGATGCCGAAAGGGAAGGGGAGATGTTGGTGGCCTCAAGCAAAGCGGCGGCGTCAGAGGAGGGACTGAGACAACAGTCCACCACCGAGGACGGCAAGGTGACAGGCAAGACCTCCGCATCAACGGAGGAGGCAAAGGCGGCAATGCGCCCGCGATGGAGAGTAAGGGGAGCTGCAGAGAAGTTAGCCAGCTCAATGGACCGAAACGGGGCGCTATCCGCCAAGAAGATACCATAGCCAGGGCGAAAATCCGAAGGCTGGGAAGGGGCAGGAGCCACCAAATAATAATCCCCAGGGCACAAGTCCCGGGGGACTGAACAATGAACCAAACAAGTGGAACACGGCAGAATCGAAAGCGGCACGGAGGCAGCTTTAAAAGCCAGGGCCAGGGCGACGCGTGAGGAGCGACGCAAGACCGAGACCAACGGGAGCTGGACACGACCGTCGAGGACATCACGTTCCGCAAGAAAAGCGATCGACATCCTGGAAGCAGAGTCGTCATCATACTGAAGGAAACTGCATCCGCCGTTGAGGACCAAACCCGATTCGAAGAAGAAGTCCTGACCGAGAAGGATGAGATCGTCCGGCATGTCGACGACACGGCAGGAGAAGGAGACTGGCCGCCCCAGGCAAACAATGGGGGCGACACACAATCCAACACTCGGAAGCGGGTGGCCAGTGGCGCCTATAACGTCTTCGAGGCCAGGTGGGAGGGGGAGGAGGGAGAGGTCCAACTGGCGAAAAACGGACGCCAAGATAAGGGAGTCCTCTGAACCGGTGTCCAGCTGGGCCACGCATTTCTTGGGTTGAGCCCAAGAAATTGGACGGCAAAAACAAGGAGGAGTAGGCAATAGAGGTCTGTGCAGGCGCAGAAACGGCCGGAGGCGCCCCCCCAGGCGTAGCAGGGAGCGCAAGGCCCCGAAAAAGCCTTCGAAGAACGGCGACGAACAGAGGGGTTCGTCGGGCAATCGGGGCGATAGTGGCCTAAAAGCCCACAACCAAAGCACGTAACCTCGGAAAGAGGACGGCGAACACGTGGCGCTGGAGAAGGGAGAACAGGCGAATGCCCCGTCACGGCCGGGGAGGAAGGTGCGGCCCCCTGAATGGGAGGGCGGACAACCGGCTTCGGGACGCCTTTAGGCGCCCACCCATCCAACTTATAGACACTGAGGGAGTCCTCCATTTCGTCGACATGGTCCCACAGCTGCGCTGTGGAGCGGGGAAGATGTGTCGAGAGCGGCGAGCGGGCCGGGAACAGGAGCCCGTTTAGCTTATACGAAAGTTTAATTTTGTCCTGCATATCGAGGTTAAGGCGATGGCAAATGCCATCCACGGCAATGAGGTAAGACTGCACTGACTCATCAGGACGTTGGGAACGCTCATTAAGCTCACGCCACCTTTCAGCCAATGACCAGGGCTTCCGAAAAGTGCGGATGAGGTCAGCCCGGAGGCTCTGCCAGGACGATTTCCGAAGGTGGGAGAGATGAGCAATAAACCAGTCCAGAGCGGTATCGGTGAGGTGCGTCGGACACTCCATCAAAAAAGGGAAGGGTGTCCATGCGGCGGAGAGGGTGGTGATGTGGCCCCGCCACCGGAGTACCGGAAGAAGGGGGCTGACTCACGGCCGGGGCGGCAGGCGACGGGGGAACTGTCGAGGAAGGCAACGCCGAAAGAGGCGGGGCCGGAAGGCCCACATAGGGCAAGGAAAACGTTGAACGAAAGGTATTCCGGGAGAGGAAAGGGGAAGGAATGGAAGGACCCGCCGAGGTAAGGGGGTCCCCCGCCGCAAAAGGAGGGACGGACGAAGAGGCGGCAAACAACGGCGGCGCCACCGATCCCAAAGAAGAAGGGGCGCAAGACACAACCAACGGTGAACGAACGAACGTGGCGGAAGACACCGGGGCCTGAGAAAAAATCCAGGACGAAGACGTTGCAGGGCTCAACCGGAGAGGGGCCTGCGCCGATAGAACAGGCATATAGGGTCCCAAAGGCGTAGAGGGCAAGGAGAGCGCCACCACGCGAGGGCACGACTGCCACCAACGCAACAGCTGGTTGGCCGAAGCCAAAATCACCTCATTATTCGGGTCGGAAGGGTAAGTAGAGACCCACGAGTCTAAATTAGCCAAAACATGGCGCAAGTCAGCAAGATGAGCATCGGCGGAAAGAACAATAGGCGAACGAACAACCGGTGTAGAACCCACCACGGGCAAGTACTGGTCAGATGCCGAGGTGCGCCGCAGAGGGGGAGAAGATTCCCGAATAGTGGTGTCCAAAAGCGACGCCGTGCTGAGGTCCGCCAAACTGGAGTGGAGCACAGGAGCATCACCACGCGAACGCAAGAAAGCCAGTAATCTCCACCATGTAAGGAGGCACAGACGAGTTCACGTAAACAGGAGCTTTATTGGCCTCCAAGTACAAACAAGACCGGGGTTTCCGACTAGGAAGCCTCGGCAAAAGCATTCCAAAACAAAAAAAGGAACTAAAAATACAAAAGCCGCGATTCGCCACGACAAATTACAAGCTTCGCGACACGCGAAATATTCGGGAGCTATCCCAAGAACGATCTGAGTCCTCTCAAATTAAACAGCAAAACGACCCCGACCCTGCGTCGGGGTGAAGCATATATCGTGCCCCTTGGAATGTCAGGCACGAGATCCCCCTGGTGGCCGTAACCTTCGGTGAGACGGGCGGGAATCTGACATCGAAAACGTGAAAAAGCTTGCAAATTTGTTCACAGAAAACGTTGAAAATTTTGCAAATTTGTATTCGGAAAACATGAAAAAATTTATCAAATTTGTACTCAGAAAACGTGGACAATTTTTCTAATTATATCTTAGAAAACGTGGAAAATTGTGTGAATTTGTACATGGAAAACGTAGAAAATTTTGCATACCGGTATCTCTACTTCGAAAATTAAATGGACCTGAAATAACCATGTAGAAGTATTAATTTTGGATCGCCATTTTTCGAAATAAACCATTCTTCTCTGTATTTTCGAGGTCATTTTCAAGTTCCCTGACTTTCCAGGTTTTCCAGGTCTGGGGGAACCCTGAAGTTTGATTATATTTGAAAAACAAAGAATTACAACAGCTTTGACGCCCTTTGATAATCCGCAATGGGCAAAAATCTAGATCAACCTGCAAAGCTTAAAATAACTTCAAAATAGGGAAATACCAAAGAAGTACAAAAGCTTTGCGCGCCCTTTGATTATCTGCAATGGGCAAAAATGTAGATCAACCTGAAGCTTAAACTAACTTTAAAGAATAGAAGAAGTGCAGTTTCTTTGCGCCCCCTTTGATTTTCCGCCCTTGGGCATAATTTGAAATTTTTTCCTTTAAAAAATGTTTCTGCCCATTGAAATTTCTGCGCCCCAAAGATTGCTGCGCCCTAGGCGGCCGCCTAGGTTCGCCTAGTGGACGGAACGGCCCTGAGGAAATCTCCAAAACAGATTTAATATCGCGGGTGAAAATAGGTTCATGATCGTCCCAGCAATTCAGATGCATGGCCCCCACATCCAGATTCTCCCCCAGGCCTGCATCTTTATCTTCTCTCCCCACCTTCCTATGATGCTCTTCTGGATATAGGATACAATAAGTCAGTTTAATTTTATATTTATAAAAATAGACCTTATGCAGATTTCGTCAGCTTCCGATTATCACGTGACATTTCATTCATTAAATTGGCGAAAATTACCCGGAGGCACGTTAAATGGCTCTTTTAGTTGTTATTCGGTGAAAAGATCACGTGATGCAGCCCCATACGTAACTCTGCACAATGTCCATTGAAAAGTTAGATTGCATGCTGCAAAATTACAGGAAAAGTTCAAGTACGAACTCAAGTTTGGATAAACGAGGCACGGGTACATATTCGCCTTGTTTTCGTTGAGACTCACCCTGTATAAAGCACACAACAAGACTAATTCATCTCAAAATACCACATAATTAAAAACAACATTATTATTGCATTACGGTACCTGAAATGCGCCTTTAAAAATGAAATGTGCATTAAGAATGATTCCAAAACTTTTAAGTACGAGAAAAATGCAACGAAAATAACACCGAATAGTGTTCGTTATGATTTCATCTTCTTAAACCTGAACATATACGGTCGAAATCAACAATTTAAGCTTGGATCTTCAAAGCGACATGTCTAGTTATGCATGAAAATATTTGCCAGCAACGGGAAAATACCAACGTATTTTTAACTCAAACAAAAGAATACTAAAAAGATGCTTAATCATTCCAGAATTTCCTCAATTATCTAATTATGTTGAATTTATGGAAAAATCGATGAGAGAAACAACGATGGAATTTCTCAATAAGAAAATAAAATGGGGATAATGCACGTCTAGAGACATTATGATGTTTTAAGACGATTTTTTTAACAACAAGAAATGCCTATTTCCATGGCAGGAAGGTAAAGAGATATCCAATACTGTATTATTAAAACTTGCAGATTATACAGAGGTTGGGAGATGAATTTTAATGTCACATGTTGTCATTTGTAATTAATGCACCACGCAACTACAAATTTATTTTTATATTCAACTAATTGCATTTTTCGACTAATTCACATAAATGCATGCAAACTGCTCGGTTAATCTGACGCAATTCAAGATTTACAGAAAAAGAAAAAAAAACGATTACAAGTTTCTGATGTTTTCAAAAAGCCGCCTTTAATTATTTCAAGTTAGAAAGATTTAAGCAGATATAAATCTCTTAATTAGTTTAATGTAAAGTTAAGATTGCGAGTCAAGAAACTGTCATATACTGTAAACGAAGCCACAATTTCATATTTCTAATATTTTAACAAATACATGCTACGACGTCATTGTAAAATATTCCAAAACAAGTATTAACAGACTTTAAAAAAATCACATATTTAACACAAATTTCTTAACAAATTCACATATTTTCCTATTTCATACATGAATAAGATCAATTTACATGTATGTAATTTGCAATTTAAGCGAATTTAATCGATCGTTTCCTCTGTTTTTACTAATGAAATTCATTCCAACCGCTTGACGAGTTATCTGGATAATGGCGCAATTGGCCATAAGATCAGTTTTTCCAATTTAATCAATTATTCAGTTTTGATCAAGTCTGTGAAAGCACGAACATCCGGAAATCGCGTTAGGGGATTAATACCGCATCGGAAGACTTTCGTGCATCGCAATTTATTTTCTCATAAATAAAACAAAACTTGTTAAGTGCGGATTTTATTCCATGCAAGACCCGTTCCTTCGAGGGTCATAAAATTCGATTTGCCATCATTGAGTTTCGAACGAAATGGGATACACCGTGCTTCTCCAGCGCGGATGGCCTGCGGAGGAAGTCTGTTAGATTTCTTATCTCTGGTTTCCGGTAATAGAATTTCGTGGGAGGAAATGCACAAACTTGGGAATATGAATAAGGCGATGAAAATGTTAAGGACAAGACTTGCCAACAGGCATTCATCTTTTTAGGTTATTGAATAATCGGAATTCTTATAAGACACGATGAAAATATCCAGTATGGAACACTTACCCATACTTCCAAATATTCAATGTGAAATTTACACATTATATGCACATGATATTTAACACAAAATTCGGATGTTCGAGATGGTGTTCACTGATGTGGTGCTCAATAAAGTTCAGTTAAACAATTTTTGACACATATTCTTACAGAATGTTAATGAATTCACGCGTGACAAATCTAACATTCTTAATACAGGATACAACTCGTACTGACTAACCAAATTTGCATGCTTTCAAATGTTAGTTTCTTATTCATATCGCATTGTAATAGTGTGCTACGTCGCGTCGTCTTAATTAATTAATTAATTAATTACAAAAAAATTTATCATTATTATTAATAATGTATTTGTGCTATGCATTAATACTGTACATAGCACAAATACACACATTAAATGTGCAATACAGCACATTATACACCTTATGACAAAACACTTAATCGATAAAGCCATGGTTTTGGCATAGTGACGTGTAAATTACTATGATTGTATGTTAAATATGCGATTACAAATTATTTAAAAATTATTTTCAATTTCTACTCGTGAGTTAGCGTTATGAAAGACGATGTTTCATAACGCACGGTAATTTGGAAAATCTGTTCGTAATTTCGTTTCAACATTTTCCAGTACTAGTTTGGCACGTAATCTATGCTGGGGGTTTTTGCACAAAAATAAACATTTCTCATCTTTGAATTACGACCACCTCGAAAGGTGCTGATATATTGAGAATATAGAAATGCATCGGATAAACGAGTCATACATTCTGACAATTCCGAATCTCCTCAGGCGCATATTCAAGTTGGCGAAGGAGTTTTAATGGCGCATAAATCAATGAAAACTGATCTACAAAGTTTCAGCACAAAGCTGCGGCCCAGAAATTTTAAGCGAGGCACTTTTCCCATCATAAAATTGCATTTCTTCCATGCCCACTGGCGTTGGAGGGAAATCATGAGAAAGGATTTTGCAGCAAATCTTTCTTTCATGAGGAATTGTTCGCCATAAAACTGAGAAAGGGATGAGACTATAACATGAATTATTATATCCGGATAAGCATAATTTCTCAGGAAATTGTGAAAATAGGCAAAGTTGCGGGTCAAAACGGAATTTTACTCGACATATACAAGAGAATCTGGAGAAAAGTTATCAAGAAGAGTGGAATTTATACAGCCATCAAATCAACTACGGGTCTCCTTAAAAGAAACTTCGCCTAGCTTTAAAAAAGCGTAAAAATGGAACTGAGCACAAGCTCGTTTGTTTTTAACATCAACAATTTTTCTTATTAAAAGGATTTTTTTTCCTTTTTTAAAAAAGAAATTGATCGTTAAGTGATTATAAACGGATAGACTGGCATTAATCTAATAAAAAATTAACATACATGTACACTGTTGACATTATTCATCGGCATCGACAAACCATCAAATTTTCAATCATTTATTTATATGGCAAAAATTCAGTTCAGTTCAAAGCCACAAAAATAGTTGGATGGAATTAATTTAGACAGAAAGTATGGAGAAGATGAATAAAGAATAAATAAATGTATGAAATTGAACATTGACCGATCTACCTAGCAGCTACAAAATCAGCAATAACCCCTTGAAGGTAGGCAATCATGTATAGCAGGAATGCTGTAAATGATTGCCTAACTCTTAGGGGCTTTCTAAGTTTTCAAATTTTTTGCATAACTTTCCGCCACTTTTGCTACCTAGCATGTTAAAGTTTCTAACTTAGGCCTACGTTACGTTGTAACAAACGTGACCAAGATCAAACCAATGGCAATTTCTTAAAATCATAGCATTCTCCTATTAAGATCACACACTAATGACATTTCTTAACTTGCTGAACACCTTTCCACTACCAAATTCTTTAATGTGAGAATTAAAGAATTAATTTGGCAGCGGAAAAATGTCCAGCGAATTTCTGATTTATTCCTACCACTTGAAGAATGGCAAATATTAATGACATTTCTGTCAGCATAACAATACGAGACTTGACAATTTCTCTCCCCGCAAACCTTTTTTATTTAATTACTCAACGTTTTTGCCGCCTTGTCTTCATCAGCTAGAGCTGCAAACTGAAATATTAATTAAAATTAAAAAAAAATTAAAAAATTAAGTATCCAAAATGAATGCCAATCTACATGTATGTTACATACTGTATGTTGATTGATGTTACAATTGTCAAGTCTCGTATCAACGATTCTACCTTCTACTCGAAGAAAAATGGAAGACGTCAAAATTTCCACCAGTAGTCATGCACTGATCATAGTCATTCCGTTTTCTTCTGTAAAACTTCTGTAGCGAGGAGCTACAGAAATTGAACTGCCAATTCAAATTTGACTCGGCATGTCCGCAGCAGGACGTCCAAGAAAACTTAATTACAACTGCAGAATCATGTTCGAGCTCGACAAATGCAATTTTCAACAACTCCATTTTTAACTAGACGAGTCAGTTCAAAGAAAATCAAACCTTGAGCAGTAATGGCAAATCCGCAGTAATGGCAAATCCATATAGACTGGACTATGGTGCTTAGGCTTCAGGATGACTGACTGCCAAGACCATATCATTTTCTTCAAAAGACAACGACTGCTGTCAGTGCGTCGCCACCGATTTCCTCTTCATCATCAACTATTTATCTGTAGTACGAGATAGGCCATGCGACGTCGTCCCTCCAATCCTTATTGAATTGTTCGCGAATCGACGATGAGCTACCCGGTGTAAAAGCTTGGGAATTGATAAGAAATCCCCGTGGCTTACGGAGATAGTTTCCGAGAGAAATTTCTCGATGCTGAATTTTAATGCAGATGCCCGACAACGTCCTGATAAATATGGCATCGAACCCATTGCACGTTGCAGAAAGGGTCGACGTCGGGAAAAAAGCAGACAAATCTATTGATGTGGGACCATGTACGTGCGACAAAACAGATGCAAATTGTTCAGCCAGCCAATACGTCGTAGCTGAAGTTCGATTGATTTCTGCGAGATTCTTCGTTTTACGACGTTGGCTTCCAGGCATTAGCATGTATTTAAAAGTTAAATTTCAAGCAGAGCTTCGTAAAGAAAGTGACACAAATTCACGAAAGTACACCGCTCTTGAAACAAAAACAAAAGTACGAACATTGTTTGCTCACGGCAGTACAATTTGCTATTGGCCTCCCGGTGCTATTTTACGAGGGACGTGAGTTAATCGTTACAATATACATTTATTTCAGGGACAGAGTATCCCCTTTTCCGAAATACTTAGGACCTGAAGTATTTCGGATATTTTTCAGAAGTTGGAATATGTAATTGCAAAACAAAATGATTGGGGATGGGACATAGCCCGAAGGTAATTTCATATAACATTTTTACTAAGCTTGTGTATGAAACATTGTTTGTGTACATGTACATTGCGTACATGAGGTCAGGTTGAATTTTTCCACTTGAGGAACTAGGGTGGTGCTCAAAGTTACGGATTATGTGACATTACGAATTAGGGCTGCTCAGCCTGTACTGTAAAAAGCAATTTAACGTGCCACATTACTGGTGACATGGATTCATCAACTGCCAACTTTTTGGACAACTTCGCTGTATCAAGCAGCTATACAGGAAGACACAGTGAGCTCAATTTTGGTCTAAAATATAACCGTCATCGTCACGTTGTATACGTTTGCCATATGCTGTCATCATCTTCATACATGTATTTTTAGTTCTTGCATCGTTTCATCAGCCCTGAAGAAGAGCATGCGGGATAAGTTGTGTGAAGTCTTCACCATAGAGCACTGCTCGTTTCAACGAAATTGATAAAACCCGCCACTCGAGCATGATAATTCAAAGTCTTCAGGACAGGATCAAGAGGAGCTCGTGCAACGCTCGTTGCCAATGGCCAAATCGGGCAAAGTTTCTGCGAACCGTCCGGGAGCCCGCAGTTTCGCAGCACGATTTATGGGCGGAATATTGCCATCTTCCCCTCGATCGACCATAATTGTCAAACATATCGAGTCGATTTACTCGCATTTCTGATTCTCCTCCCCCGTTCGTCTCCGGCGCATCATCCAGGCGCAATTCTGGAGCAGCCAATTGCGGGTTGCCATGGCCACGCGCATGTAGCATCGCAACAGCTGCCGAAAAGCTTCATTCTTGCAGTGTTCGCACCAACGTGCAGCGAGCCGATATGGGATAAGCGAAAGAGGAACGTGCGAGCCATCGCAGATTGATCGCAGAAATCTTCCGTAAACAATGAGTGCGTTTCGTGTCAAGTTTGCCAATGTCGATTACCTTTGGATTCAACAGACCTTGTCGACTGTCATAACGGCGTGTGTTGTCAACCTCAATTTGTTCGTCCATCTTCGCTGGTATGTACACGTGCCGGTTTGTTCGGGCTTTCAGAAGTCGATAAACAAAGCCGGAATCGCCGCTCTGACAGTGATTTGCCGTGCGGCCACTGTGGTATTGATCGTCGCTTCGTATTAAGCCAAATACATGTATATAGGTGCGAGCCGTAAACCTCGCAGCATGAGCACCACTCTCAACGTAACCTCACGCGAGGACAAACCGCGGAATTTGTATGAAAAGGTAGCTGGGAACATCTCCGGGAAATATCAGGAGCATCCTCCTGACAATGATATTTCGATGCAACTTTCGTGGTTCTGAGGTTTTGATGGGAGTGATGCTCTGGAGGAGATTGGCATTGCCCGGTTACTGAAGCGCAACTTCAAAAAACTATGAAAGAAATCTGAGGTGAGGACTGTTCAGACAATGCAAAATGCATTGGAACCTATATGTGAACAGAAAAGTCATCTAATCCAATGCAAATATAGTGTCAGAAATAGGTAAAGCAACTTTTTAGATGTATGTTAGTTGCGAAAAATACGTGCATGTTTTTTTTTTTAATACAATCACTGGACATATGATTGTTAAATTCTTTTAGAATGATGCAGACGAAAGTTTTTAAAACATAATTAAAACGATGATAAAAACAAGTAAAAATAATCTGACTAGGGTGGGGGCGGTATACAGTATATGATATATGTTAATTTAGCTACGATGATCTTACTCAAAAATGTCTAGGAATTATTTCTTAAGGTAGTAAAGGATCCTGCTATTCATGTATCCTTAACATAATTTATCTTCGTATTGGTAAATTAACTTTCCAGACCCAGCTATCTATTTGAATTTTAAGGGCTGATGACGACAGCCACCTGATGATTCGAAAGCTGGCGAAAATATACAGCTATCTGATTGGCGAAAAAACGTAAAAACTTGTGAATAAATCTTAATAAAAAAGAAAATGTGATTTGTCCAACGCTCATAAACGAGTTCCTTAATTCATTTCATTGTTTTCTTGGAAATGAACTCAGAAGATAAAGCAGATTCTTTTGGATCATAATTAAGGCAATGAGAGTCGAATATCCCATTCGATCCTAATGATAAATAACTAAATATATCAAACTTGACCCATAAAACTCGCCATAGAATCAAAAGCCACCTTTTTCTGCCATGGGAGCATCTTTTGAGCTGAAAAAGTATGCAGCGAAATGTTTTTGGCCGTTGGATATACTTAAAATTCGATTGCAATGTTTGGCAAAAAAAAAAAAATATGCTCACATATATGTGCCTTGCAGCCGAGTTAAAAATTGAAAAAGTTTAATTAGATAGTACTGTATATGAACGGTTCATTCCCCCGCATTTCTCGAGGGAAATGACTGCCATTCTCGAATTGATGACATGCATAATTACAGTATTACGGTCGTTTTTACGCAGACGCATTCAGTTTTAATATCGGCGAAATTAAGATAACCGATGAAATTTGAGCTGCAAAAATGCCTATGCATATATTAGCGGAATTTCTCATAAAGCGATACGTGTACGTGAAACGGCAACCCGGCTTACCAAAAAAAGCCGTACGTAACACTGAAAATTCGTATGTTGCAGAAGTCCATAGACGCTCCTGGCCCCGTTTCAGAAGACATTATTCCAAAGACTGCTCAGATATTGAAAAAGTCGTTGGTGAATAGCTGATGTTTTGCTTAACTTTCTTACTCCCGGAACACACTATAAAGAAGAACAATCTCAAGCTTCTTGATGAAAGTGGCCATCGAGTGGAAACTTTTTTCATCTCAACATACAGTTTGTTTCCATAGAAAGCACGTTTTATGCTTTTTCGACACATCAAAGTTTGTACCGTAAATACGGAATTAAGCGCCGGGGCGCTTATTCGCACATTTCGGGAAACCCCCCCGGCGATTAATTGAGGTA
>JAQGAO010006160.1:0-12631 GCA_034697705.1 Ommatoiulus sabulosus
GTTGAAAATGAAATTTCTGGGGGAATTTACCCTGTATCAGTTACATAATTTATTTCAAGAACGGAAATCGGTGTGTTATTTTTTGAAAGAGAGGCGGTGAGTAAATTTTTTGAAAGGGGGGCGGTGAGTAAACTTTTTTTCGAAAAGGGGGCGGTAGGCCAAAAAAGTTTGGGAACCTCTGCTCTAGATTCTAGTTACATGCAGCACTATCATTTTCAAAATAGTTAATTGAATTTTGGTTCTAGAGGAGATTATCTAACTTCCATCTTGTTATTGGCGCTACAAGAAAATTATTTAAAGTTGTGTTGTTAGAACGCTTTCGTGATTTGAAAAATTGTACCCATTTGTTTCATAATTAAATATGAACCACAGCAGCAAATTTGAATATAAGCTTAATTCGAAATAACCTACATGTATCTGCAACTCAGTATTGTTGTTAATATTGTGCCTCTCTCTCTTTGAAAGTCTCACTTGTAATAATAATACAATCGCGTTTCAACTCTCAGGAGTTGGCCCGGGTAGCGCTTGTCCCTCTGGGCTTGGTGTCATATGGTGGGCAAATGGTCGAATCGGTTGCGGCCCTTGGTTCCCTGCTGGTAAAGTTGAGCTTGTTTGGCGTCAGGGGTGTTCGTTTGAGAGTGGCTTCCGGTCAATTGAGGTAAAATATTGTAGTTTCCGTTCTACCAGAAAATAAACGGTAACTTTAATAAACTGTTTTTAAGGCATTGGAAGCTCAGGATTCATCGACAACACCGAGCAAGTGCTTTTTCTTTACTTAAAACTAAAATTCTTTTAAGGTTAGAATCACTGAGTCTATACAGTGTACTGTTATTCAAATAGTTTGATAAATTTTGGAAAAATAAACCAGGGGAAAGCATGCTTAAGTATTACGTAATTCAAGCCCATGTTAGGAACTCTATTATCCATTTTGAACATTTAGTTTAAAATTAGTTTTCAGTGACGTTTCACGTTTCCAAATGCTCCAAGACACTTACTCTAGAGCCTCTACTTCTTCGTATACGCTCATAATCGTCAATGTCATAATCGGAGGATCTTTGAACGTAACTTGAAAAGTATGGATGTTGTAGTAATTGCTGCGTTGTGTATCTGCGGGCAGGATCCTTCTCCAAACAACGCTGAAGTTGAAAGAAATATATTTAGAAGATATTACAGAACAACTGTCTGAACAAAATATAAAACGTCAAAATAATTTCTAAAAATCTAAAAAAATAAAATATTCAAAAGCGAAATTTCCATGGTTGACGCTATAAATGTTGGCTTAAATAGCAATCTGGCAAAACGGTTTTTCACGACATTTTAACAATTAAAAATAAGTCATTTTATTTCAATAAAGTTTAATTGAAGCTAAAATGCCATCACTATTTAAGAATTATAAAGCCTGTTTACCCACAAGTGTTCATATTTTGAAACTAATACTGCAATTGTACAATAAATCAACATTTTTATCAAACCTTTAAAAAATCCATGGCAGCTTCGTTTATGTCCTTGGGCATTTTTTGTTCAAGTGGATCCTAAAAATAAGTTAAACTTTAGTGACGATTCATCGGCAGTTACCTCCATCATGGCCAGGAAAAAGGGGCTTACCCTAACTTCCGGTTCCGGTATTGCCATTCCGGAAAAAAATTGATTATTTTTAAATATGGTCATATGCCTCGGAGTTAAATCACCTGAAATTGTCGAAAGCATGATGATAATGCAGCTCCAAATCGGTCGAAATGTCCACCCGATTATAATGTTGCAAAAGTAAAGAGGATTACCTAAGGTTTTCCTAATAAGAAACAATTGGTCCAAATCAGATTTTCCTGGCCACAGGGCTTCTCCGGTCAACAATTCCGAAAACACGCAGCCGATGGCCCATACGTCCACTGGGGCGCCATATTGGGTATCTCCTACCAAAAGTTCTGGAGCACGGTACCACCTCGTTGCTACGTAATCTGTATAATTCTCCCCAGGACCAGCTGTAACAAATTATATCATTATAGGAATTGATACCTTTTTCGAATAATATTTTGTTTTCATAAGGATCACGAGTGTGATGTACTAGTTAACCTACTCAGCATCCTTGCGAAACCAAAATCGCAAAGTTTTACGTTTCCTTCTTTGGTTATAAGAATATTTTCTGGCTTTACATCTCTGTGAATACACTGTAAAAAATGAAGAATTATAATTAATAATTGCCTGTTAATAAAACAATCAAGTATGAGAAGCGTAACATACATTAGCGAGAATATACTGTATGGTGTATTACTAATTATTATTTGTCAACCAATTCCATGTATATAACAAAGAAGACTGACAAAGATTTGTAAAAAAAAATTATTTCCAAACAAAAATGTTTTTAATACAAATACAGCAATAAATTTTCATTGCATCCTATTGTTAAAAATAATTTAAACTGAATGTTTTAACTATAATTACTAAGCATAAAAGCAAAACCTTGAGATGGTAATTTTTTATTCCGTTACTTGCCCATTATGCAAATTAAAATAAATCATTTTCCAAATTAATTGAAGGCGTTATTTAATTTTCATACTCACATTATGTTGATGGCAGTAATTCAAGGCTTGTAATGTTTGCCAAATTATCTTCTTTGTTATAGATTCAGCTACCCTGTAGAATGCCAAGAAAAAGAACAAATTATTAACTGCACTATAGGGAGACGATTCTGTTGATATATTGAGTTGTGAAAGAAAAAAACTATTTAAAATAACCCGTTTTAGTAAATTATGGGAAATTTTCTATACCAACACATCAACATTTACAAATTTATTCAAACGAAACTTCCAAATTTCCAACGTATAATTACACGTGATCTGCTTACCCTCTAGGATTCTTCTCTAACTCGTTGAGAACTGTGTGATCGCAAAATTCAAATACTAAGTGCAGTTTGCGTTTTCTTCGAAATACTTCAATGAGGTTAACCAAATGGGGATGCTTGAATTGCTGGTCGAGAGAACAACAAAAACAGCAATCGTAAGAAATAAATGACGATAGCGAGACATGCCATCCATCTAGGACGAAGCGTTTGACCAAGAACTGTTTTGGGACAATTTCATGGTGTCCGCATTCAATGCAAACAACTGCAAAAACAACCAATAAAAACAAGATTAGACTAAATGGAATGTAATGGGACCCGAATAATAGGAATTGCACGGAATCAAACAATCACGGATTTGTTCGAGATTGGGCAATTTTCCAAAATGTGCAAGCAGGTTTATTGGCTATCTGTCTTTATTGCTGATGTAGTTACGATAGTAAATAAAGATCCGTAATAGAATATCTTCAATTCTATACCATTTTACGTATTTATACAAGGAATTGTATCCGATGTATTTCCTATATTGCTGAAGAGTCAAATGCATGTGGTCACAACAAAAATCATGTAAAGGACTTTTAAAACCCGAGTCAATTTGTTGCCATATTTCCGGTTGAAAAAGTCATGTTTTGTTGTTTGCAATTCATGAGAAATCAAATGTTCTAATTTTATCAATTTCAAGAACATTAATGTAATCGAATTACTTTCTGTTTGGACTTTGGAAATTTTCATTTTTAAAAGCCATGGTAATTAAAATGCTCGGAAATATCAGCTTTATACTTTTCGGACACGCATAAACTTGCCCAAAATTCAGCAACAGATTGCCTCGTGTTTGAAGGCCTTAACATTTGATGCATGAACTTGAATTGGCAATTGACTATCTGAACATAAAATTCTAATTTCGAATTCGTAGAGTGCATGAGTAGCGAAAATTTCAAAGAAAATTAATCGGATTAAAATTATATAAATAATTCTATTTTTTAACTCCTGTCATTTAAAATAATGAATACATCTTGTTGACTCCTATAATCTTAATTGCAGTACACGTTTCTTTCCATATTTTCTTGAAAAAAATCGATGAATTTTTGCTAAAATATTGAGCTTTTTATAAAAACAATAAAGTACAAGTATTTCATTTTCGAGGCTTTTTTCACTAAAATTTTGATCGAAGACGTTGCATTTGTCTACGACATTAACGTTGACAGTGGCAGTGGTGTGGTTGTTGACCTCCAAGATGCTTCAAGATCCCGCGTTAATCAATATCATATTTCCTGGTAAAATGACGAGCTGGTAAACCTTTGGTATCATTCTGGTATTTTTTTGTTTATTCTTGGAAAATAAGCCATAGCAACGGGCGAGGTCGTCGACACCTGTTTCGAGCAGAAAATTCAAATCGATTCCTGCAGGTGATAGCACTTGATTACAATTGTTTGCGTGCTGGCGCACCTTTACCCCTAGTCTGGCTTACAGTCCATTATATCTTGACCCACCAAAACAATGGCCACACCCTTGATCAGGCTTATTATGTCACTATGATGTAGTTTTGCATGGTTCTAGTGTTTCGACGGTGAGGTTCGTGATAAGAAAACACCTCTTGTATTAAGTACAACATACATGTATTGCTCAATATTATCAATAACATGACTCAAAGTTTTCTTCTTGGAAAAAATGTTACACATGTACTACGCGAAATATATTATCATATCTACTTCAAGCATATGAAGAAAATATTAATGAAATTTTACTCTTGTATATTTTCTCTCCAGTATAAAACATTAAAGATCATGTACAAGCTTGTATTTAAAATGGCATCATCTATTTTTGCAACAATTGTTTTTCCTCCTGAACTCTTTTAAAATTTTATCTGAGCAAGTTGAAATTGCCGATTAGCCATTATTTCCATATTTTGTATCTTAATTTATATTTTAGCTTGTTTTAACAAATTTTTATTACAAAGAATCCTGGCCCTTTTTCCACAGATCATGTTCCTGCTTTGGTTCGATGCAAATGGATGTTCCTTCTGTATTAATTGCAAAATTCGTTACGTTTCCTTTTAAATCTACCGTTTATCTGTGAACAATGTTGTTGTTTTTTATCATTCCTAAATGGCTTGATGGAATATGGTTTGCATGCAAGTAATCATTACATAACTTTAAGTTCTTTTTTAACGACTTACAAGTCCTCCCAAGAGATAGTTTTAGAGATACATGTAGTTTCATTATATTGAATTATTAACACTTTTGATTAAAAATGTAATGCATGCCACCAAACATTATTATAGTGGAATATTAGTATTGGAATGAAAAGAAAAACCTATTTGACAAAAATTTAGAACGATATAGGAATATGAAATAAATGACATTAAAAACAAACGGAAACTTTTTAACCACAAATAATTATGAGTGTCAAGTCAAGGTATCAATTACGCTTTAAAAAATTTGCATCATTTGAAAAAAGTATTTCTTTAAAGACCCCCGATATAGCTTTTCAAGTGCTTTAAGAAACAAGACCTCATCGAATTCCTTCTCATTTCTTTGCCGACAGTTGCTTATAAGAATATTTCGAGAATGTGGTGTAAAACACTGGTGGAACCTTCCGAGAAACATAGAGCAACTTTTTGTTGCTAATTGATGCTAGTTGTTTCCCTAATTGGTTTCACATACGTGTTTTTTCTTTCGTCTTAAATTGTTACACAAATTATTTACATAAGTTTTTGTTTCCCTAAAACAACTGGAAAAAAGTAGAGACAGAAAATTGCTCTATGTTTCCTTCAGTGTGGACGAAGCTTAGACTCCAGATAATTTGGAAAGAATTGGAACGAATTCGGAATTCGATAAAAATGTCATTTATAAACCTAGTGTAAATAGCATTACAAAAATAGCAATGAAAAATTCCAGGAAAGCATGCAAGGTAGGCTAAACACGTCGAAATGAATGCCATTTGACACAATGGTCACAATTATCAATTGAACAACAACCATTAATCACGACCACCTAGAACACATCGCGATGGTGACATTGCCCTTTAGTTGGCAGTTTCAGGCGCTCACGCATTCAAGTGCATTTGACTGAAGGCCCATTCAATTCCTCTAGAAGATTAACTGAAAACGACTACCGGTTATGGTTTTTCCCTCCTCCCATTCGTTTTGTTGCGCGCTCATATTTCAGCACGAGATCAGAAACTGCATCTCGAATTTTACCTTGAGAATCATTTCCTGCACTTCATCAAAGACAGGTTGATGACCCAGGCAGTCATAAATTCAATACATTTAATCGATGCATTGTTTTTTGTCATGGAAACCTATGTCGTAATTTGGCGTGCCACAAGACGCATCAAATCACAAGCATGACTTGTTCTCGATGCATGTTTTCATGTTGAGTTTTAAGTAAGAAACTTACTTTCAAACAAAAATAAATTTCATAATTAATATTGAAAGCAGGATGCAAAATAAAAACCTTTTAAGCGCTTATTTGTATTGGTCCTTAAAAGAGTGGTTTCTAAATGTTTAGAGCAAAGACCAAATTTTTAGAAATTATGATGCATTACCTCAAAAATCACCCAAAATTACACGAAAACCAAAAAATTCCAATAACTTCATTTAATTGACTTAAGTTATAATTTTGGTAAAGAGGGTCTACCCAGCTAGTTCATAATCAAAATTACGACGAAGATAGGTTTCAAGCATATATTTATTTGCTATTCAGCGAATGTTTTTCACTCAGTAAAATCTAAAGATTGGGAATATCACATTTTTTATTTGTCCACGAGTTAATATAAAATCAATCATATGTTTAATCAATTAATTAAATGTTTAGAACCAAGACCAAGTTATTAGACATCACGATGCAAAACCTCCCAAACCTTGGCAGTCGTGATGTCACGTGCGTAAAATCGACACGCTAATTGTTTGAAAAAATTCACTCAAGGTAATTTTGCAATATATTCTTATACTGCTTTTGGTATTTCATGCCATTAAGTTTATCTTGATGCAATGATATACCACGAGTATATACCATCAAATATCTTCACATTACTCTTGAGCGAAATAAAAATGCCCTGGTTGGTTATCAGTTGTTTGTATCGATCCATAGATGGCGCTTTTTGATATTAAAATATACGTTTCGATCAATTTGGGATTTCATTCATGATTTGCAGTTTTTATTAAATTCCCAATCTATATCATAAATCCCTTTTCATAGAATAAAAAAAGCAAATATTTATTTTTGTCCAATATCTTTGATAAAATTCTCATAAAGGATCGACAAACTGATAGTCTCAATTTATGCAGGTACAGTAGATAAAACGTTATCCCTGAGCACATATTAAATAATGTGACAAATAGTAAATTGGGGCCGATCAACAACACCATAATTTCAGCAGACAAGTTGCATGGACGCGATTGGCCAAAACAGGTCGTTAAAATTCGTGTACTGTTTAACATCAATGTCACCGTAAAGGAGAGCAAATTTTATTGAGGCCTTGGCTTCAGTTAATCGTTATTTGCTCGGATCCCTCACGTAGGAATTAAGATGTCAATACTGGTGAAGACTTGCTGTTTACTGCTGCCTCGATCGTTCGTCTGACAACTGACAGGAAAATTGGGTTCGCATTCATTACCAATGCGGATGCATAGTAGCTGCATAACGGGAATTGCTAATTAACTCATTAATTTTTAAAACAATGTGCGAGTCTTTGTTACTCATTAGTTCTGACAGCCAATTCTTGCAACGAATAACGGAGGCATTTTTTTTGCTATGACTGCGCGTGCATGGTAATCTCCAGAATCTTCAGCTCCTTGGAGCAGTTTCAAGTGTTGTGTGTACAGGAAGTCAGGTGGCACTAGTGCATTCGTACAATATCTTTTTCGTTCAAGAGTCTGTGAAGATACTTAGGAAAGGGGAAAATAACTTGATGACAAGAAGTACCACAAGCATAATAACAATATATTACAAAATAACCTTGAGTGAATTTTTTTTTCAAACAATTAGCGTGTCGATTTTGCACACGTGACTTCACGACTGCCAAAAGTGACATTCGTTAAGTCTCTGTTTGAGTTCCCCTATTGGCATTGTCAATCATGTGATTGTTCATCAATGATTGCATAATGTAAAAAATAGTTATTTTTGGAAGAATACATGTTGCCCTGCTATATAATCTACCTAAATAGACATTTTTTCCCTATTTTGTGGTGCACAAATATTAGGGGTGCTCAAACCGACTCTTTACGAACCTTACTTTGAAAGTCGGGAAGTCACGTGTGTTCAAAAATGACACGCTAATTGGTTTCAAAAATTCACTCACGGTCATAGGTGTTTTTTTTAACCAATAAATGCATTCCTTTTGCCCATGTGACTTCACGCCTACCAAAGTAGATTAGTAAAGTTTTTGATACTTTGAGCACTCCTTTTATATTATAAAGTGATTAAATCCCCAATCAATATTTAGATTAATTAAAAGTAAGTCAGAGACACAGCCCGAATAAATTAGTTAGATCTGGTCGACGTTTTGAGGAACCTTGAACCATTTCAATATATTCATTCATCTGGAACGATTATGGAAATCCGATTTTGAGCAACTTTTGAGCAAATAATGCATTGCACGAGCTCTTCCTACTACATAAAACTACATTGTACACACGTTTACTGTTGTTTGTGCGAGTTTTCCAACAAAAGCATCCCTGTTGCATTCACTTTTCAACGACTGGTTCGTTATTGGTAGCCATAGCAACACCAGCCATGCATTTTGGTGTGTAAACCGATGAATTTTTCATATGCATTATACGCTTTTGAAACACCTTTTGTACCGTGGACCATAAGGCTTATTTATATATTTAATGACGTCGTTTATGAGAAGCATGCAGAGAATGACGAAAACAATCGGAATTGTCGTCATCTTGGTGCGACATTTTCACCGGGGAAAACGAGCTGCGTCTGATACCAATTACAGCAGTTATGGTTTATACACGCAGGAAAGCGTGCAAAAACACTAAAGGGGAAAAAATAAATAACCAAAATAAACAAAACACCTCAAAACAGTCAAATTTATCTTTCCCATGCACGCAGATTCTGCAGCCGTCGTTGCTTCATGACATATCCCCCGCCAACCAGAAAATTTAGTCGATCGTGCTCCCAAATTTATTGTGAGGGTATTGGTCCAAACGAGTTACCCTAAATATAGAAATGCTAAACAGGTAACCCACTTGCAGCGCAAACAGCACAACACGAATGCAGTTTTATTTTAATTATAGAAGTTAACGTTGTGCATGTTTACTCGCGGCGAGCTATTTACATTTAAAACGAGCATCAAACTCATCAAATATGGAGTTGACCTTTTAAGGCGTCTGCGTGTACAATAAACTGCTAAAACATTGTCCAGTACGGTACCCCCATTTTTGCCAATTTTTTCTATGGTTACCGCATTCGAAGATGACAATAATAGTGTGAACACATTTTTTGGTTGATAACATTTTTAATCAACCCTCTACGTGTTAAACCTATGCGCGTCGTCTGCTACTTCATTGGGTTGATAGATATTCTTCGAAATTTACTTTTATTTTCTGATTTTTTGTATATATATTTCAGTATTTTTGATTTATTGGAGTCATCATAAAATCTTTTATATCATTAGAGCAAGTACATGCATCATATCTCAGAAATACCTAAAAAGGTAACCATTACAATAACATTAAATCAGAATATAAAATCCAGGGTTTATTATTGCTCACATAATGCAAAAAATTTGAAATATGTAAAAACAAAATTGAAAATGGTGTCAATTTCGACGATTATCTAAGAAAACAACGAAGTAGCAGACGATGTTTGACTACAAATGTTGCCAACCAAAAATTTCTGTATAGTGGGGCCGTTCTCACCTTCAACGAAAAAGTGGACCCACATTGAAAAAATGCATTTGAAATGTACTTGTATTTTGAAATGCATTTAGAAATGTTTTTGGAATGCACTGAAATGCATTTTACATTAAAAATCTACAGGCTATTAATTGATTTGATATTTTTATTATTCAACTGATTATTTAATGTATTTTTAATGAATTGCGAAATGCATTTTGAAATAAAAATTTGTCTCAATCTAAATGCATTTCGTTTGCATGTGGGGAGCTAAATGAATATGTGTCTTTCTTCGCTTAGCGTCCCAATACGTATTTTAATGATATTTTGATCGCCACAGTGCATATTTTATGGACTAACTGAGATAAAACAATCGCATCTTTGTCGCATGATATGGGATAATCAACAATGAGTGACGTCATTGCCAGACACAAACATGCTGGGAGAACATCTCTAATTGGCTCAAAATTCATTGTTTCCCAGGGTGGTTTATTAATTATGTTTAACAGCACGCATATTAATAGTAGTGTCAATGTTGTGAGACTATTTTCAAAGTTCAGACTGAATAACCCCTACATTTGCGATCTTTATTTTGTTCTGGTCATTCGCCAATTAGCATAACATTTCCTAAAGACAAATAATGAATATTAAATTGAAAAGATATTAAAGCAGGTAGTTGGTAAGAAATAACAAAATACAATCTCTGAACAAGTTTCATTGAAGAAATTCTGTAAACAGGACTAAACTGCCCCTGGAATCGGGCAAACATGCATTACATAAAAGCTATAATGGATTGCCTTTGGAGATGTGTCTAAAAAAAGACAGTCCAAAAATTGAAAAATTACTATAGAGAATGGACCAGTATCAATGGCCCATTAGAATTAATGGCAAATTATGACTTTAAATTCTTTATCTCACGTGACTGTTATTTGAATAGTAATTCCAATTACATGCAAATCATAACTAAAATCTAAAAACTGCCCAATTCTGTAGTTACATTTACATTACATTTGCATTTTCAAAGTTCTAATGTTAGCTTGAATGCATAAGCATTTTTCAATACGTTTTCTGGATATTTGTTGCAATGCATTCTATTTTACTTAATTTAATTAATGTAAACCATCTTGTAATCTATCTAATTCCATCTTGTGTATAATGAAATTGAATAACTTATTGCACTGTTTTAAGAATTAATTTGTGGAAGATATTTAAAATGCTATTGAATTTTGTTGCATTTGAGTCTAGTGAAACATTTTACAATTAATGCAGTATTACATGTTAATACTTTTAAAAAAATTAAGTTATAATTTAAACTTAAATGCATATGTGGTTTTAGATTTTAGTTTACGTTGCATAATTACATGCAAGAATCATGAAAAAGATATGGCAATTATAAAAGAATACCCCTTGTAAAACGAGATATTAGTTTGCACATGCTGCCCATTTTATCTGCATAAAAATTGGGTCTTTTTGATCTGGAGCAGATTATAATTTTAATTAAACTAAAAGCACGCTTTACCCTTTTGGCAATTTATTTTGACGCTTAGGTGGACGAATCAATAATAAGAATGACAAGGTGGAAGGCAAACCAAACTGACTTATGTTTTCGTCGAAATTTCCCCACCCTCGACTTCATTTGAATCAGGGTTGATGAAAGCAACGTGATGAATATGTGAACATAGTGTCGTTCATAATAGTCTTCGCTTCAATTGAGTCAGCGTGCGGAACTGATTCTTCCAAAACGGATAATGCGTTTACACGCGGTGCATTTTCCAGGCTAATTTTGGGTTGTCGATGACCTTCCATAAGAATGCAACGGAAATGTCACGCTCGTATACACCTAACTTTGTCTTTGCTTTGAAAATGATGCTCTAAAGAATTTGAAAGAAATTGGTCCTAAATATTCATTACAATTTTGTGTTCAAGATTAAACATTGAATCTATCTTTTTGGAATGGACACCGGCTAACTTCAACTTAGGTTTCATTTAACACCGATGAGATCCAATGAGGTTCACTCTTGCGTTAGATCAACAATTTTTGATAGAAAAGCACTAGCATGCAAATTCACTTAAGTCTTAAAGAAAAAAAGAAAGGCACGTGATGTGCAACCTTCCAGAACCTTCATGTCCTTGCAAATCATTCAATTTTCACAAGAGCAAAACAGTAGGACAACTTAAGAGCAGTCTTCAACAATTGAAAGCATAAAATTATGAAATGGAAACATGAGTACATCAAAGTACTTCAACGATTAATTTGGTAAACAGGTATTAATTCCAGGCATCATGTTTTGAGATACTTGCTAAAACGTGAAAATAACAAGGTTGTTGAAATCGCAAAAAATGGGTTGGGATAAGGCATAATTTTGGCTGCCTTCATATAAGCAGGCAGGTTTTCGGTCAATAAATTGCTGTAATTACAGTATGTAGTTCGAGTGCTCACTAATGATAACTTATCGATGAAAGCAATCTATATACATGTATTATACTGAAGCTGTTAAAAGGGGACGCCTTTTACTGCACCAAGACTACTACTGCCGTAACTGCACTAACACTACAATACTGCTACAAACTGCTATACTGTAATTCATGTATCCATTTCAAATAGTTCAATAAGTTGAAATTCCAAGTTTTGAAGTTGAAAATGGGTATTAAATGTAAATTAACCCTCATCTGACAAGTACATTTTTTCATGCTTTTCTTCCCAAGTTATGGGCATGCCTAAAATAGTTTCAGTTTCAAAATTTCCTCAATTTCTTTTGCAGTTATAGAGATTTTCATTCACATTAATACCAGCAAATGAACACCAAAATAAACGAGGGAAAGGAAGTCGATGCTATATTTCTTGACTTTGCTAAAGCATTTGATACTGTACCTCATCAACGTTTACTTCTTAAACTTAAATCATTTGGAATTAATCCCCTTATTATATCATGGATATCTGCATTTCT
>JAQGAO010006161.1:0-12629 GCA_034697705.1 Ommatoiulus sabulosus
TGCTCGGTTCTGTTCATCACAACGCACTCGCGCGTTGAATTTCCCAAACTGCTGTACTGCGGCCATCGTTTCCAAGAGCACCGGAAGTCCTCGATCCTTCACCGTACAGAACAGACCCGTTGAAAATGTTTTTTTTCATTTCGCGTTTATTGCTCCGAGGCGTCCACCTTCAATAATAAAATGCCGAGGAATAAATTTACGAGCCTATTAGCCGTTTCACGTTTAATAACCCGGAGCGCTAATCTCTCCAGTCCCGGTTGTTATTGTTTGTTTATATTATGGATATGACGTGTTTTATACTTTCCAATTTATTTTTTTCCCGCCCTGGTGTTCGTTTCGCATAACCCAGTTTTCTTTTTTTCTCCATTCCGGCCCCGAACGCAATTTCCCGACCGAAGCTGCGCCATTCTCATCACCTTCCTCCCGGCTCATCATGCTAAAAAAAGGTGATTTGGTCGTCTCTAGACGGTATTTGAACGACGGCAGGGGCTTTCTCGGCTTCCCCATCACTTTTGCCACAACCCTGGCTGCCATTTGCCAAGATTACGCACCCTTTTTATGGGCCCTCGGAGAGGAATTAGCGTTGGTGGCGCGATGGCAACCGTCGTGTATACCCTCCTAGCAGCGTTCAGCGACTACGCTTTCCTCTTCAAGGAAATGGCTCCTCTCGCAACGGGCATGGCCTACTCTTGCCTTGCCTTTCCCTCCAACGTCGCTTCCCAGCCCAATTTTCGTTTCTGGAAATGATTTTGCCTTCGTTTATCATCGCCGTAAATATCATGCGGCATCAGCGAGAGATGCTCTGGAAGTACGGGCATTGGACCCGCACGGTTTCAGAAACGAGTTACAAGGTGCGACCAGAGTCTCGAACATACAGCGTATACAAAACCTACATTCAATTTTTCTAATTTCCTGTGGGTGATTCTGGCAAGATCGTGCATCATGCAAGGATGTTGGGAATAATGTCAAAAGCATATTCTTTCATAATCACCGATGTACAAAATCATCCTAAATGTGATGCCATTTTTAGTCTGAATTTTTTTTTAAAAACGTCTTCAACTATAAAACTTCGATGGCAGGATGTGCTAATCTTAACGCACTCGGAACCTTTTCGCGTGACATTCGGTCATTTTTGTATGGAATTGAATGGCTTGGGAAACCGTAACTGCGTAAACCGAGTAGGGATGAATTTAGTCCAAACCCTTTCATTGATTTTTAGTTAAAACTTTCGGTTTCGAGTGACCCAGTTCCGAGCTGTTTCAGCAATTTTATATTACGACTGTGGTCGCCGCGCTATTGCATGTTCCCTTAAGTAAAGCGAACGACGACGTTTCTATTCATCCTCGAGTTGGCCACCGAATTTCACCGAAGCCATTCCTGTCATGTAGCTTCAAAATATATTTGCGTACGCTCGGAAATTATGGGTCCATGGCTGATTTTTTTCTGGCACCACGCTGGTGCGCGTGGTTAAAAATACGATGGTCTTCTGGCGCGTGGGCGACATCTCCATAATGACCTCTCTTTTGGGTAAGTTAGGACCACGTTATTGCTGAATGATATTCCTGCTGGGCCATAAGGTGTTTATCATTGCGTGTGGCTAACGTATTAGCTAACAGATATGGCTAACGGATGAGCTATGTTCGCCGCTAGGTGCTATATCACTTTTTTTTCTTCTCAAAGTCATGTATACGGATGGGATAAAAAATGATACTTCCTTTCTCGACCATATATAAGGTACACCCGGGATGCAGTCTTTCAATTTGTTTCGACTCGTCCAATATGCGATCATGAAGTAATCTAAGGAGCCATCCATAAAGTATGTTTATCGTGAGAGAATAAGATGTGCCGTTTCAGGTCTATAATGTCACGGAGAAGCTGCGCCAATGCCTTGGCTATCTTCGACCTATAGGGCAAGATTGACCTATGGGTAAACCTTGTATACGTAGACAGTACGCCCATATCGAGGTGATTACTAACATTTATTAATTTACTTCATTGCGAAAAAAGTTTGGGCTTCCTGGCTGCGCATCAATAAATTACACCGATGGATTTTTTGTGCACCTTCTATTTTCCAGCGCAACGTTTTCTTTATAAGCGGCTTACGCGTACACTGTATAGACTGTCTCTGAAGTCGAGTTATAGATCCGTAGAAATACGTTTAGGACTTATAGTTAAGTTGACTGCGTTAATTTTATTTCTCTTATCTACGATGAATTTTCCCACATACTGTGGCCAGTGCATTTCCACCATCTTCACTATTATAGGTGATCCCATTTGCCATTTTGATCAATTCGCATTCAGGCTTACGCTTAATTGAGTACGGTAAGACATGTCATCCCTTTAATATAAAGTGAGGTGTTGGTATTAAAAGTACAGTGTTAGTAAATATACTGTGGTCCAAGCATGTGAAACACCAACTCACCAGGTGGCAAAAGAACCGGCCGGGGCATTGTTTTATTGAAACCACATCGGACACACTGCAGGTTCAGAGTAAATTCAGAATGCGGGTTTTCCCCCGCTTAATTGTTTAGTTAATTTTTTTTTTCGGTTACACATTTCCCCCGATCTACATGCTTGTTTACAGCTGTAGATGTATACCGTCTCATGTCATCAATAGCGGGTTATAGGGGCGATTTTGCTTATGTGTTTCTTTATGGCGAGAGTGATTTTTTGACTGTAACATTAAGATTTAAGATAACTTTAAACATTTCTATTTATGCTGTACATGAAAAGATCTGTGTATTAAAGCACATTGCATGTTATTTAATACATGCATAGTTCTTACATCCAGCACACGGTAGCGTTTTAAGCCAATGCTGCGTAAACTGTTTGCGAAGGAGATTGCATGGAGTTACAGGTATAAGGTAAAATACTGTACTGTATGTTCAGCTGTACTGTACATGTACGAATCCGTGGTAACATATAGGTCTACCGTGTTTCCCTGAAATTATGACCGGTTCTTATTTTAATTTTACACCAAAAAACGCATTAGGGCTTATTTTCAGTGGATGTCTTATTTTTCAATATTATCATTCTTATCGTTTATTATCATTCAAATTATTCTTGCCCCGGCAGTCCTCCATGCACGATTCCTTTCTTGTACTCGACGATAGCTCTTTGTTTTTGCACTCATCTTGTCTGGGTGTCAAAGTATTTTTCTCTTTAAACCTAAGTGTTAAGTGAAAACTTACGAGACAGGAGCTAGTGGCAACAAAAATGATGACATTTAGTGGGCAAGAATGATGGTCGACACATCAATGACGAAAAATTGCAGGCACCACAATTCAGAAAACGTTTATTTCACATGAGTGCGAAGTTGTTGGTTATTCCACAATTATAGTCTCGAGTTCATCTGTTTTCATACCCCGGTAGGCGTTTATCACTCGTGGAAACCGCCCAACTGCATGGGCTTATTTTTTGGGTAGGACTTGCATTACAAAAATCTTGAAAAATCATGCTAGGGATTATTTTCCGGATAGGTCGTATTTTCGGGGAAACACGGTACTGTAGGCTCGAATAAATTTGGTTTTAATTTTTCCAAAAATACACACGAGCTACATGTATCACGATTTGACCCAAGTTCTTAAAATATAGTGGAATCCAGAGACAGGAATCGTTATCCTTTGGTTTTAAAATCTCGTGATTCTCCTTTGCCTTCCGTGGCTTGTTGAGAGATTCATAATTAATAAGACTAGTTACGGTATACTTTATGAAAATATTTCCATTATTTAGACTTTAAGTACCTGCCCATCTTCTATAGGAATTTTGGTTAAAATGGCAATCCTTGTCCGTTGAAGTCCACTTTAATTTTTTTTGTTCTAAGGTAACTTTGTGCTATGTTGGATGCCTTCTAAGTGTAATTTGATCTGGAATTTAAACTTTGCTTTTAATCTGACGGTCTATAGCAATGGCGAATGCAATTTTAAGGTCCGGGAAAAAGACGAAATTAGATCGCGGCTTATCAAGGGGATGAGATAAATCGTCTTTGGGTATAGCTCGCTGTGCGGGTTTAAATCATTTAATGAATCACTTTCGGAGAAAAAGCAAACAGATGTTGTCCCGTTGCATGATGGGATTGATGCACTTAGAAAGTTTACGGCAACAAGTAGCAATTTTGTGTTATAGAATGTGTAAATTGTCTTTTGTTACGATAGCGTATACATGTATTTTAATAGGAAGATTTCCAGGGACAAATAATTTTTTTTTAATTACCACATTTTTTAATTGATTTTTTTTCCAAAGAACATTAAAAGTGCGTTTACTCCCTATTGCATATTGTTCGGAGTTCGTGTTTTTTAATCATCTACTGTACATTGAAAAAAAATCTAATCGATTCGTATTATTATATGATAAGAAACGTAACAGAAAATCAATTTTTTTCCAATTTAAATATACAGTACACGTTTTACATTTTATTTGAATATATTGTTTCATAGAAATATTTGAATTTACTATACTGCGAAACTTGCTAACTGCACCCCTTAACGTGCAATTCAGTAGTAGTTAATCTAGTTGTATATACATTTTAGGCAATTACTTTAGTCTTTTTCTATATACGAGTTTTACTTTTGTAACCTTGGTACCACGAAGATATCCAATTTATTACTGCATTATACCTGACCGTTTATGAGCCTCCTAAAACTTAAGTCACGAGTTAATTACGAGCATGCCAATATGTACTCGAAGGCAGATTTGCCCACAGAGGGCGACTGTTGAGTGTTAATAATTTCTTAAATACATGTATATGCCTAATTAGAAGGCGCTGTATGGCAAGCTCGAGGGTAAGAGGAAATCTCATATACCCCAGTTTTAACAAAGTGCTACTGTCAAACTTGTGTAATAGCAATTTCATAGATCTACAAGATGCAAGGTACAAGACAGGGTTACATAAACAGGATTTAAAAATTGTGCTCAAGACGGATAGCGCATACAGCACCATCTCTCGCGTCTAAATGGCAACTCGAGTAAAAATCGATTTAATACAATCTGGCAACTTCAAGGAAAACTTCTGCGTGGCAACAAAGTCCATTCTTATACATGTACATGTATATCTTGAAATTGTTCTTGGTGAGTTTAAATTGCGAGTTTTATAACCAGGTTATGATTTATGCATGTAAACTTAAGTAGTTAAATTAAACTCTTTTTGACATTTTTCAACATCTGCAGTTTTCTCTGAACCAAATTGGCACAATTTTCATTAATCAAACAGCCCTTGATATTCGTCGTGTGTAAATTTGGTAACGGAACATTATAGTTAAAAAAATGCCAATATTCTTAGTTGTCTCATACGTTGTTAAATAATCCTAATAAACATATGACATACGATGTCAGGTGCATTCACACAGGGAAAACCAAATTTTCCATTGTATTGATTCTCAAGAAAGTGCTTTGATTTCCCCTGGAATTAAAGGCTCAAAAGTAAAGCTCAAATTTAACGGATCATTGAAGCGAGTCATACAGATAGGCTCTAATTAAAGTATAAATTGGCTTATCGAGAAATTTAAGGTATTCTCAAACATCCAGGCTTAACTATGATGATTTCCGAACATTGATTTCCAGGGTTTGCGCTATAGCAAAGAGTTTTCCGGAAGTAATAGTGACGGATTTGAACGCATTTCTAATACTATCAGTTAAGTGTTAAAACGTTTTGAAAAACAATTTAAGATATTCCGATTAAGAAAACATCCCAATCGATTATACAGTAGGCCTACATGTACTTAAATGCAGTCAATATTTTTGCAAACATGATTGTAGTATTTTCTGGTAAATGAGTATTTTCTCATTTTTAATCAAAATTAGGTACATGTAACTGTAAAATAAACTTGGATTATGTCGAGTTGGTCTTTCCGGGATAATTGTCTACAGGTATTAGACACTGTAATAGTAAACGGGACTACATGTAGTTCTCCACAACCAGTGTATTTATTAATGCCTCAACGTTTCAGCTTGCCTCAGCCTTCATGAAGAGCTATATATTTTAATAAATGCACTGGTTGTGGAGAACAAGTCTCGTTTACTATTATCACGTCCAGCCTCTTGAAGATGGAAATAATATTAGACTCTGTGCCAGAGAACGAATATGAGAATAGCATTGGTAAATGACATTGGAAGACGTTTGCCTATATGATAATTCCTGTAGTTTTCATTTGGGCTTCCCTGAATATCCTCCCCCCTCCCCCTTTAGCAGTCTTATAAAGTTGCCTTCGGTAATTTTACATATTGCAAATATTTAGACATTTCCTTTAATACAGTAACTATACAAATCTGGAACGTTATTATGCATACATCTGTTTTCATTAGTTCAACCTTTATCGCTGGAAGCACAGCTTTTTATGCCCACGATTCCATCATTGTTGTTACATCGAGTAAAAACTTGAATTTTGAGGTATATATAAAGTACTTAAACGAGTTGTTCGTCTATCTAGGGAAATTCGCGATGCACCACCCACAGCCTGTAAAACTCCGATTAAATTGTTTTCTTTTTACTTGTCGAAAACTTGAGTTGTAAAAGTGAGTAACAATTTTCTTTTTCGGACGAGTGTTGTGCCGTAGGAGGACTCGGCGATCGAGACAGCGACCGTGGCACGTACGAACCTATTGTTTTTTATAGCTTTCGTAAATGATGCTGTCTTCTGGAGAATTTCACGGGTGTTACTCTAGTTTTATTATAATTCATCCGCGTTTAGGTGAAATGAACAAAACCAATTTCAAATGCAACCGTCATAAAATGGACAAAAATAAAGTTTGCACTTTTTCTTTCGCTTTTGAAAAGCAGGGCGAAAACGATGCGAGCGCCATAGTTGTTTTTTTTGGGGGGGGGGGGGGGATGGGGGGCATGATATAATGCCGTATATTGGTTAAGTCTTACGATCGGCTAGGGATTTCTTGCATAATTTATACTCCGCACTGACGGCTAGCTAGCGCCGTGCCTCAACCCTAAGCCAACTCACCGTGCAGCGAATTTCACGTCATAGGAAATGCATATAATTCAATTCAATATGTGCGTTTCCTTCTTCCGTTTTTGCAATTTGATGGACTTTCAGTTTGCAACCTATTGGCGTCGAGGGAATTTCGATAACCCGCAGGAATTCCTCGTTTTCGAGTCTACCTCAGCGCTATATTTAACGGTTGATTGACGCGCATAAATGCAAAATGTTGGGGTTTTAAAGGATGGAGAAAAAATGGAGCGTTTATCCGTGAATCGAGAATGCAAGCTTGTATATAGCATGCAACAATCAAACGCGCGTTTTGATTTCCGGTTAAATATTAATGCGAAGAAATACAACCGCGCATATCCCGTGTCACTCGATCGTACAGAATACGTCAATATGTTGTAATATACTGCCTACTGTGTAGAGTATAATACTTTCGTATCTATACAGCGCCTTTGCACGTTAACTGAGCGTTGTATATATCACTGTCTAGACTAGTCTTATAAAAATGATCAATTTCCTTGCTGACGAACTTTTATTCTTAGCCCCGAAGCCGATGCGGAAATTTTACATCTTACTAATACGAGAATTAGTGAATTGAAAATATCGATTTTGGTATAGACATTGCGTCGGTATGACATTGAAAAGCGGGCCACGTAAATCCTTTTTTAACGTTCACTCGTTTGCATTACATGAATAGGCGACTTTACAAAGTTAAAAGGAATTCGTCGCGTATTCCTCTATTAATGGAAAAGTAGAAACTAGTATCCACTCGTCTTAAATGATTACCTAAATTCGTATTAATTATGAAAACGTATGCTCGAATAAATAATATCGGAAGACGCGTTTTAATCTTTCAAACAGAAATGCGAACTCGTTTGATAGATTAAAATCCAAGTTTACCGATTTGTTATTTGTATGGTATTAAATGTTAAGCGATGATCGTATGAGAGTTAGCAGGCATAAATTCACGTGTACATTTTGTTGCATTGATGTGTACATGTACAGTATGTATTTGACGTTAGATACAAGAACCTTTATCGCAATATTAAAAATTACATTGAATGTTCAACAGCTATAATTTGCATGGATAACATCGGTGAAGTGTATGTCTTCAGTTCCATTCACCGGAAAAGCACTTCAGATGACTAACGTAATGCTACATCACTTGTAATACATTCGTAATAATCGCTTTTGGAACTGCGTGCGAGTGTCATATTCTCACTAAAACGGGATTAATTTATACTTCAACTTTATAGTTTTCGAATTTTTCGTTGAAGAAGACTCATCCATCATCGTAATTTTTTAGTTTCAAGAGATCGTCAGGACGAAGCCTGTTTCCTGCTTTCAGGCTATGGGTGAGAACACACTGACTGAGTGCTTATTGCAGGCGCTTACCACTCGGCGTACACTAGCGCCACCAAGCGGGATAAGAATGCGGTATGCGTTTTAAATGAGGGCGCACACAAAGAACGCTTAGACGAGCGCGGAATGTTTCACCCAGCATAGCGCATGCAGGGGTGCCACCAAGCACGCTGATCATCACGCTGCTATCAGCGTTCATTGTGCGTTCCAAAGCTGAAAACAATCACGAAAGCAGCTGAAAGATGCACGTCGAAAGTAAGCATTCGGTATGTTCTCACCCTAAATAGGAGTTTTGCTTGCCACAAACTGAAGTGTTAATGAGTTTTAAAAGCATTTAATAATGCTGTATTAAAAATGTGGTTCCATTCGTAATTTTCGAAAACCCATTGCGAGAATATATTGTTTTTACTGATTACTCTAGTATTTCAGCCCGTTTGGATTGAAGCTTATTCTCAATTTTACTGATGCGTATACGTCGCGACGTTGATAAACCTATAAGAGGGCTTTTGTTTCTGTAAAGTATTTAGTGGATATGTCACAGGTTCCTCGCGTTCTTATATTTACGTTTCAACAATTCACTTTTGTAAGCCCTTATCCTCCTTGAGTTTTAATTCGCGTGTCAATACGCTGACGTTTCATTTAATTCCACCAAAATAATCCCCGTTGCGAAACTAATGGCGGTCAATGATAGGTAATTTTCAGTTGATTCTTCGCTTTCGCTTTCCTCTTTCGGATTGATTGCGGTTCAGGAAAAGCGAAAGTAAAGCGTTTAGATGATAATCATAGCTTAGAGGTTGCTTTCCAAAATGTCACAAAGAAATGGGCCAATTTTTTTCTTCATTTTCTTCTTTTGCTGCCCCATCAAGGCGGTTTATGATCGGCATGATGCATCTCTCGGGACCCGATGGTCCGTATTGATCATAAGGAAAATATCGTTGTCAAATGACACTAAAACTGCAGTTTTATAGTTGGTTTCTTTCGCGAAATACGGAAAACCTTCCTATATTGGGCACACTTCTTGACAGTTCGAAAGTTCCATGCACTATAAGATGGCGACGGATTTCGTAAATTTGCGACAATTAACTTCACTATAGTTAGTTAATACGCTGATTTAAAAAACTTTTTCACTAAATTACATTACTTTAATCGTCTATTCGAGTAATCGAAGATCAAATTCTTAAATGGTGTAGAAAATATTCGTAAATGTTTACTAATTTGATCAAACTAATGCTCTGTCCGTCTCTGAAATGCACATTAAAACTATTTTTTCCCATTTTGGTAGAATGTTGATATCCACAGTATGTTGATATGACTAGAGTTGCAGTTTAAAATTCAATGTAGTCCAAACAGTTTTTTTTTTGCTAGTAGATAAGCTATGCGAACATCCAGACTGCACGAATATTCAGAAAGTCGCGCTTCGTTGGCTCAGATCTGTCTCTAAAATTGCAAAACAGTATAGGAAGCTCAGGCAGAAGCTTTGCAAATCGCAGTTTGGCAGTAGTGAAGTCACGTGCGCAAAAGGAATGCATGATTTGACAGTAAACTTAATGCTGTATTCGCAACCAAGCAATTGAAGACATAAAGGGTCGTTGACGTCATCTTGAAAACGTCACCATATTTCTCGTGTGTATACTGTAGTTGAATGGTTCACAATGGATCTGTCCAAAACGACATGTCGTTACACAGCCCTGTCGTCCGTCATTTTCAAATGCGCCGTAGCATGTGTTGCTCAGGTTTAAAACTTAATTGTTGATCATTTTAAGTGCATTAATTAAGCAAATTTTATGTACATTAAGAAAAGTAATTAGTTTTAAAAGCGATAACTATAATGGTGTGTTAAATTCATAGTCCGAATCCGCCATTTTTTCATGCAAGACACCAAAAATGCACGCTGCTGAATGCACATGTGAAACCAATCAAAATAAACGACGAAGTTAATCGTCGTTCATAGCCAAAACGACGAAATGACTTAGAGGTGACGTAGAAATGACGTATGGCATTTTTAGCCAATTTGATCTGCGCAAGAGTGACGACCGTTTTTTTCTTCAATTGCTTGGCTGTGAATACAGCATAAGTGCATTTTTTTAAACCATGCAGTTAAAAGCGTGTCAATGTTGCGCATGCCAAAGTCCGCTTCACTATAGCTTCGGTCTAAATATTCCTACACTAAGTTTATTTTCGAATTTGCATAATCACACGAATTGGTAAAGCATATATATAATTTGCCAACAGACGTCGACGTCGTTTATGGCAGAGTATTTTTGCCCATCAGCAAAGGGTAAATCGCCCGTTTTTGAAAAACTGCTCAGGATTCGGAGGTGTCCCTAAAGGTATAAACCGTGACCTTCCTCGGGGTTTTATTTTCGCTAACAACACTCCAGACAACAGAATGAATTAAATTAGTGACCTAGTTTTGAAAACGATGCACGATTAAATTCCTCTTTCTGTTGTTTCGCTTATAGGATTTTCTTCTATTTTTGATGTTGTTCCTCTCCTAGGGATTGATTACTGATAGGGAGGCTCGACTATTGCGGATAACAAAAATAATATTGTTTTTCTACCTTTTATGACGCTCTTTCTATGAGTAATTTATCGCGGCGCGCTGAACGCTGCTTGCATAATTTTATCGTTTTTCAATAATAGGTCAGTCCCCTAGTCAATTATTTTCAGTTTCAAATTGGAAATTAAAGCCTAAATTGCCCTCCGGAGATATGCAGAATCCGGAATTTTTGATAAAGCAGGGTGGTTTTCCCTTCCATCGGACTTATCAGTCGCATTTTTATAATATTTTTTTTTCTATATTCACGAGGCACTTTTCCAGATATCATTTATTTCATGCATTTTAGGAGAATTTCTGGAAATCTGACGACAGGGCCTTAAAGGGCTTTTTGAGAAACTTTTATCTTAATTGACGAATTTTGCTAGTAAAAAACAGGTGGCACCACCGTCCAATGCTGTTTATTGATTTTTCGATTTGTGGGCGTACTTTAAAAGTGCATCTATTGAAATGCCGAGAAAAATTGCGGGGCGATACCATAATGTGGTTCGGCTCATCTAATTATTGATAGTTTATAGCTAATAACGTGAAATTTTCAAAATCCCATGGTCTTTTATTCCCATTTATGATTTCTGGCATAATATTAACAGTAACTTGTGTTGCAATTATTTCCATTTTTTTAGATTTGCATTTATCCATGTTTACATGTGGTCCACAGTTTTAATTAGCAGCGACAATGAAAAACAATTATAAATAAAAGGCTTTAAATGTGGACTAATTATACTGACGACGATAGAGATTGTTACTAATTTATAATTTTATTGAGACTTGGATCTTCTGTTAGGCTCCAAAGCAAGCTTCATTGATCTTTACCGATGAAAATAATAAATATTTTGTTAATATGTTCGTACGATTTTTAAATGAAGAGATTAAATTTTATATACACTCTTTAAGTTAATTTTGGGCAATATGATTTTTAAATCATAAATTGAGTTTAAATTTAATCATCGGTAACAATCCCTCATAAAGATGAGCAAAAATTTGTAGGATTTGCATTTCAGCCCTATTTGGATGTTAAAGCCATATATTTCAACCGTTACACGTCGTCTGGATAAAGCGCCACAATTAACTATCACTAAAGATATCGTGCTTTCAGGGTTAAATTTCCACGAAAATAAGTTGTGCTCAAGCGCCCCGCGGCGGACTGACTCTGAAGTACTTTTCGTCAATAGCGCTAAAGAGAAAAGCTGTTTGAAATTGCAGGGCATTTGGCGCGGCAATTCAAAACTTCGTAGTTCAATGTCAATGTGCTATGCATAATATTACTTAAAATGGTGGTATCAGTTGCGGTACTTACCGGTGAGGGTGGTGAGGACTATCAAAAGGCGATTTAAGGGGTTAAAATTTAGCACCCCGGACACATGCGAATTAATGTATTTTACAGAGTATACGGGCGTAAGAGAGCATAATTCGAATCATGTTGGCAATTTTTTCGAAAGAAGTCGCGGATAATAGTTACAGCTTTAAGTTTCCTTATAATCGTGTTGATGTCAGTGTTGGGCACAAATCAGTTGAAATTAAGTTTCAACTAATTTTTTTGCTCAACACTGGTTGATTTCTATAGTGTGCTAATTTGCATGTCCGATATTCGACACTATCTGGTTTCTTGTTTCATCGCATGTTTTTGACACGAAACTGCAGAGCATTGAATGTCTAAAGGTACGTTCATAAAGAGCTTTTTTTAAGGTGGCTTTAAAGCAGTGTCGCTAACGGTAGCAGTAACCAACGAGGTTCAAACCTCAAACTTAGGTTAAACCAGCGATTTTTGCCCCAAA
>JAQGAO010006162.1:0-12628 GCA_034697705.1 Ommatoiulus sabulosus
GGTGCCATCCGAGGCAGATAGTGTGGCCCATGGTCAAGCACAACTGCCGGTATAACTTCTTTATTGCCAGGGTTGGGGGGATCTGGAACAAACTGCCCGCCAAAGTTGTCATGTCACCCTCACTGAACAGTTTTGATAATAATCTTGCCAATATTGCTCTGTGTGATTATACCACATTTGTTTTTTAATCCAGGTTGGATGTAAGTGTTGCCTGTAACCTGTCTATTCCTATTCATGTTTTTTGTGAATAAACTTATTTTATTATTATTATTATTATAAAATTAAGATTGGGAGATAAATTGGAAATTGGAGAAAAAATTGGGGATTGGAAGAAACATTTAGATTGGGAGAAAAATTGGAGATTGAAAGAAAAATGGAGATTGGGAGAAAAAAAATAAAGATTAGGTGAATAAAATGAAGATTGGGAGAAAGAGTGAAGAATGTAATATAAAATTAAGATTGGGAGATAAATTGGAAATTAGAAAAAAAAATTGAGATTGGAGAAAAAATGGGGATTGGAAGAAAAATGGAGATTGGGAGAAAAAAAATAAAGATTAGGTTTAAAAAATGGAGATTGGGAGCAAATCAAGGCAATCACATTCCATTTAAGGTAATGAAAACTGGTAACCATGGCAACTACGTTCCATTACAGAGAAAGAGGACTGGTAGCCGTGACAACCGCGTTCTATTTAGGATAATGAGAACTGACAATCGCGTTCCTTTTAAGAGAACGTGAACTGGTAACCATGACAACCACGTTCCATTTAAGAGAACGAAAACTAGTAACCATGACAATCGCGTTCCATTTAGGACGACGAGGACTGGTAGACGTGACAATCGCGTTCCATTTATGAGAATGAGGACTGGTAACTGTGACAACCACGTTTCATTTAAAAGAACGAGAACTGGTATCCGTGGCAACCGCGTACCATTTTAGAGATTGAAAACTGGTAACCATGGCAACTACAGTCTGTTTAAAAGAACGACAACTGGTAACCGTGGCAACCACATTCCTTTTCGGAGAACGAGAATTGGTAACCATGACAACTATACGTTCATTTTGGAGAACGAGAACCTGTAACCGGGGCAACCACGTTCCATTTAGGAGAACGACAACTGGTGACTATGGCAACTACGTTCCATTTTAGGAGAACGAGGACTGGAAACCGTGACAACCACGTTCCATTTAATTTAAGAGAACGAGAACTGGTAACCGTGGCAACCACGTTCCATTTATTTAAGAGAACGAGAACTGGTAATCATGGCAACCGCGTTCCTTTTAAGATGGAAGGTAATGTTTAAGCCGTTCAAATTTTTTAAATGAATTAACCATCATTGTTAAATTGATATATTTTAAATGTAGCCTCATTTTCAGTAATATTTAAACGTATATTTCCGGTATAGTTATTTAAAGGAAATCCAGGAATTCAAGATGGCGTTGTAAAATCCCCGGACGCCGCCATAATGGGATTTTGGGGATTAGGCCTATAGTATAATCTACTGAATGGCCCCCCTAACTATATGAACCCATTGGGACATAAATAGCTCCTTGATTCGTGCGTTGATTCGTGGTGAGTTTATGATCACTGTTTTTTTACACGTGGTGAGTTTCGGAACACTTAATCGGTTCGTATTCCGAGGAAAAATGGCGATTCGAGGTTTTTCTAGATAAACGCGATTTGGGTGAATTCGGGGTGTAATTAAGGAGGGTGTGGCTCGGTCTTGAGGGGGTCAAGGGGCAAGGACCCCCGAACGTAATTACCCCTCAACCCCGCGAATAAAGGTGTAATTAGAGGGGGGAACATTGGAGCTCTAATTTTTGGGTTTCGGTCGTTTTTGACTTAGGGGCCCCCCTGCCGTGCGGCTTCTGGCCTAAGGGGGAACCCCCTTACCTCGTTTCGCGGGAAAAACGCCGAGACTTTGGCTGAGGGGAAATTCCAGGTGAGAAACGCGCCCCCCTTAAAAATGCTTTTGGGGGGAGAAATGCCGCGTTAAGTGGTCATCTCTCGAAGACCGACTGACCACCCGCTGACCGATTGAAGGACGTGGAAAAATATCTATTTCGTACTTTCGTTGTATTTAAGTAAAATTCATATAAAAAAAAGTTGAAAAGTAAATTTTTTTTAATATCAATTAAAAAAATTGTTTTCTTGAAAAAATAAAAAAGAACCAGGATTGAAAAATATAATACTTTAATTGCGTTTAATTGAAGGTTATTACACCGGGCACGTGTAATTATATTATACCCCGCGTGGGTACGTTTTAAGGAGAAAATAATTTGATTTTGAAATATTTAATTTTTCTATATAATTATATATTTGATATTTATAGTTACAGCTGCATTTTTATACGAATGATTGTTAAAAGTTATTTTTATACTTGTTTAATAATTTAATTTTAATTATATATAATTACATTTATTGTTATAACGTTTCGATAATTTTTTAAAATTTGAATCAATATACACTGCACATGTAATGTAGCCTTATTAGGAAAAGAGAAAATGTAACCGTGGCAACCGTAGAATGCGTGGGTTCCATTTAGAATACTAGAAAACATCACCGTGGCAACCGTAGAACGTTTAGGTTACATTTTGGAAAATAGAGAAAATGGAACGTTAAACGTTCTACGGTTGCCACGGTGATATTTTCCGTTTTTTTGTAAAATGGAACGAACACGTTCTACGGTTGTCATGGTGTTGTTTTCCGTTTTTTCTGAAATGGAACGAACACGTTCTACGGTTGCCATGGTGTTGTTTTCTGTTTTCCTGAAATGGAACGAACACGTTCTACGGTTGCCATGGTTTTGTTTTCGTTTTTATAAAATAGAATGTATGCACGTTCTACGGTTGCCGCGCGTTCCATTTATTCGAAAAAGAGAAAATGTACCCATGGCAACCGTAGAATGTGTTCGTTCCATTTAGAATACTAGAAAACATCACCGTGGCAACCGTAGAACGTTTTCGTTCCGTATTCTAAAATGAGAACGTGTAACTATAGCAACCGTAGAATGTTTTGTAAAATGCCGTGGCAACCGTAGAACGCGCTCATCCCATATTCTAAAATGAGAACGTACGTAACTATAGCAACCGTAGAACGTTAAAAAAAATGGGAATAAAACGTAACCATGGCAACCGAAGAAACGTTTTCGTTCCATGTGTTTTTTTTTTAAAAAAAATTTAAGTACATTTAAAATGGACCCGGTGTTTATTAGAGACCGTTTCGTTCCATATTAAAAAAACAGGTATAGAGTAAGTAAGTTCATTGAAAATGGACCAGGTGTTTTTTAGAGACTGTTTCGTTCCTATTAAAAAAAAATATACAGTATAAGTAAGCTCATTGAAAATGGACCCGGTGTTTATTAGAGACCGGTGTTCTAGCGTTCCGTTTCCGCTTCTCCTATATTAAATCGCGTATAAGGGGGAATATTTTTCCCCCCTCTCACCCCTCGGTAATCCCATTTTGTTTGTCCCCTTATCCGCGACTGTGTACCCCTCGAGGGGGTGCTCTTTTTTGACACGTCCGAATACAAATAGGATGATTAGGCGCTCTGTTTTCAACCCCCGCATCATCGCGATAAGGGGTCTTTAAGGGGGGGACTAGAATGCGCTTTTGATGAGACGACGCTCGTTGTTGTTGGTGGTGGAGTACTGGAGTGACGCAACAGGTCCACCCCCCCCCTCAACCCCCCTTATCTTTTTTTGTGCTTTTGTGTCGCTGACACGACTGAGCCCTCCCCCTTACGGTCGTGTTTAGCAAACACGGCGCTTTAGGGGAAGAAGATTAATTAATTGTCACGTGGAAACAAATGAGCGGAGGTGTCGCGCGGCACCCCCTTAAAGACCAGCCATTATTGTTAAACGTCACCCCCTTAAGACGTCACCCCCCTTAAGACGAATCGAGCTGTTTTGTCTCCTTATATCGAAGCTTGCCCCCTTAAAGGTGCACTCGATGATAAGGGGTGGTGAGGGGGGCCTCTTCTTATCGGACCCCCTAAGCGATAAGGGGTTTCCAGCGAACTCATCCATCGTATCGCACCCCCTAATGGTTAAGGGGGGGAGTAAGGGGTACCGTGGCACCGAGCTTTTAAAGGATATTAGGAGCGATGGGAATGGTTAACGGCTAGTTAGAGTAAGGGGGTACCCCTAAGCACCCACGACACGCACTCCAAATGATAGTGATAAGGGGTAATGGTGGCAGTGGTTAGGGGTTCGTCTAAGGGGGCTAAGGGGGCGCGCTGGGAATGGTAAGGGGGGAGGGTCCCCCTTATCGCTCGCGTGCGCACTTCTCGTTAATTTGGACTTATTTTGATCGGACGCCGTTTAATTTTATCTTTTATATACGAGTTGACATTAAAAAAAAAATGCGAGAATTTCGGTTATGGAGTACCCCCTTAGCCCCCTCGACCCCCCTTAGAAAGCCCCTTAACGCGTACATTCTTGGTCTTTTTTTTCTCGCGCCTCTGGCAGCGTCTATACATTATACGCGCTAATTAATTATTACGTTTTTCTGAAAAAAAAGAACTAATTCTTAGGGGTTTTTTAAAAATATTTTTGGTAATGGTCGCACGCACGCAAACGGGGGTTTAACCTCATCCCCTTAATTCGTCTCGCTTTAAGGGGTTGAGACGACGTGTTTTAATAAAGACTTGGTAAACGTGGGGAAGATTTAGGCCTAAATGTCTAAATTATTTAGAAATTTGTTTAGAAATAAATTTCATTTTTGAACACGCGTTTATATATTGAATTTGTGCTTATAATTTGACAGATTCATGCAAGTTTTGTAATGAATTTTAGTTAATTTTTTGGAACACCCGGCGTTCCACGGTTGCTATGGAAATTTGAGAATGCACGTTACCTCGGCAACCGTAGAACGAAACATTCCATTTGTAGAAAATTAGAAAAAGGAAACTATGGCAACATTGGAACGAGAGGTTTCCATTGGTAGAAATTGAGAAAATTAACCATAGTAACCGCTATAGAACGAAACATTCCATTTGTAGAAAATGAGAAAATGTAACCATGACAACCGTAGAACGAAACATTCCATTTGTAGAAAATTAGAAAAGGAAACTATGGCAACCGTGGAACGAGAGGTTTCCATTGGTAGAAATTGAGAAAATGTAACCATAGTAACCGCTATAGAACGAAACATTCCATTTGTAGAAAATTAGAAAATGAAACTATGGTATTATAACAATGGAACGACTGAGAGGTTTCGTTGGTGGAAACTGAGATAATGTAACAATGGCAACCGTAGAACGAAATATTCCAATTGTAGAAACTGAGATAATGCAACCATGGCAACCGTAGAACGAAACATTCCATTTGTAGAAAATTAGAAAATGCAACTACAATTGTATGGTAACCGTGGATACATTGTAACCTTAGAACAGGATGTTCTATCCGTAGAATTTAGAACATGGCAACCTTAGAACGAAACATTCCATTTGTAGAAAATTAGAACATGAAACTATGGCAACCGTGGAACGAGAGATTCCATTGCTAAGAAACTGAGATAATGTAACCATGACAACCGTAGAACGAAAATGTTCCATTTGTGGAAAATGAGAAAAAAGGAAACTATGGTAACCTAGCAAACGGGACGTTCCATCGGTAGAATTTAGAAAATGATGATGGCAACCATAACGGAAAATTAGAATGGTAACCATGGCAACTATAACGGAAAATTAGAATGGTAACCATGGAAACGAGATGTTCCATTTCTTAGAATATGAAATGATGCAACCACGCATTAAAGCACACGTAATCCCATGAATAAGATGGCGCTTCAGAAGTGACACAACTCAAAATCTTTTTCCGATTAAAAGCGAGTTATAACAACCAATAAAATAATGATGATAATGTCGGTTTTTTTTAACCGGAATTAAGTCTTTTAACCGGAAATGGAATTATTTTTTTTGGAGTCGTGTCGCTTGTGGAATGGAGTTGCGATTTACGAAATGTGTCTCTCACCTGCACCCTTGATTCGATGAGGTCCAACCTCATGGCGAGTGCCTCTCTCATGAACACATCCGGGTAATGGCTGGCCTCAAAAGCCCTTTCCAGTTCCTCCAATTGCCAGCCGTTGAAGTTGGTGCGCGTCCTACGGCGCTTCGACGAAGACGACTCTTTGCTGCTTTGAACGCGAGGAGGAGAACTCACGCTTAGGCCTGCAACGGAAAAAGAACACTTATAATCTTATAAATGAGTTTAAAGGAGAACACTATGAATTAGTCTAATTGGGAACACTTTGTGAACGAGTTTAATCAAGAACACTTAGTGGATGAGTTTAATGGAGAACACTTTTTGAATTATTAGTTTAATGGAGAACACTTGTAGAATTATTAGTTTAATCGAGAACACTTTTGGAATTAATAAGTTTAATCGAGAACACTTTGTGAATGAGTTTAATCGAGAGCACTTTGTGAATGAGTTTAATCAAGAACGCTTTGTGAACGAGTTTAATGGAGAACACTTTTTGAATTAGTTTAATGGAGAACACTTTTTGAATTATTAGTTTGATGGAGAACACTTTTTGAATTATTAGTTTAATGGAGAGCACTTTTGGAGTTAATAAGTTTAATCGAGAACACTTTGTGAATTAATTTAATCGAGAGCACTTTTTGAAGTATTTTAATCGAGAACACTTTGTGAATGAGCTTAATCAAGAACGCTTTGTGGACGAGTTTAATGGAAAACACTTTTTGAATTAGTTTGATGGAGAAAACTTTTGGAATTATTAGTTTAATCGAGAACACTTTGTGAATTGGTTTAATGGAGAACACTTTGTGAATTAATTTAATCGAGATCACTTTTTTAATTATTAGTTTAATGGAGAACACTTTTTGAATTAGTTTATTCGAGAACACTTTTTAAATTATTTTAATAAATAACACTTTCTGAATGAGTTTAACCGAGAACACTTTATGAATTAGTTTAATCGAGAACAAACTTTTTGAAATAGTTTAATCTAGAACACTATAAATGAGTGTAACGAAGAGCACTTTATAAATGAGTTTACTGGAAAACAATTTCACTATATGTTAAATTTGGACGTTTGATTTTCGGAACGTGTTCCCGATAATATCAGCTATTGGTACGTGTTCTAACGACAAAGTACGTCACTAGTCTAAACGTTTAAACACCTCGTTCATGACATGGTTGACACTAAACGTGAGTTTATTTTTTTGACACTTAAGTAAAACAAGTGTTTTGATTTTTGACACTAAACACGTGTTTGTTTTTGAAACCAAACACGTGTTTATGTTTTTTATACCGTGGTTAGATTTTTGACACTACAGTATACACGTGTTTATGTTTTTGACACCAAACACGTGTTTGTGTTTAACTTGTTTAGGTTTTATACGCTAAACACATGTTTAGGTTTTTGACATCATACACGTGTTTGTGTTTAAATTGTTTAGGTTTAATACGCTAAACACGTGTTTAGGTTTTTGACATCAAACACGTTTTGTGTTTAACTTGTTTAGGTTTTATACGCTAAACACGTGTTTAGGTTTTTGACATTAAAGACGTGATAGATTTTGACACTTAACGCGCGTTAACTTTTTTGACACTTGAGTTAAACACGTGTTTAGATTTTTGACACTAAACACGTGATTAGGTTTTTTGACATTAAACGCTTGTTTAGGTTTTTGACATTAAACCATGGTTCGATTTTTGACACTTGTTTAGGTTTTTGATGCTAAACGCGCGTTCACTTTTTTGACACTTGAGTTAAACTCGTGTTTAGGTTTTTGACATAAATTAAACACGTGACACAATCTCGCGTATTCGAAACGTTTTTCGACCATAGATGGCATTTTGGTACTCGTGACACGTACCGGTTAATTAACTTTATCGAGCTAATTAATAATCTTTAATTAGTTTCGTGTTCGAACATGGAATCGTAATTAATAAAATAAAAAACAAGATGGCGACAAAAGTGTTAATTGGGACTGGTTTTTTTGTCTTAATTTTTGGAGAAAACCGTTAATTATTTCCCCAATTAAAATTTCTTCGATAATTAACTTTTTATTTAAAAATTAAAGGCGTGACAAAATGCATTTTAAGAATTGATTTATGATTAAAAAATAAAATAAATTTAATCGTTATTAAAATAAATCTATAGAAAGGTCGAATTTAATTGGTTGTCTTCTTAATTCATATCAAATTAATGATAATTATTATTGGTTTAATTAAGATTTGGTGGATTTAATTGAACCTGATTTCAAACCAATTTCTTAATCATTTTGCTTTTATTTGGTTCGTTTATTATTAAAAAAAATTGTAAAAATTATTTGAAAATACTGGAAGTGGCCATATCTGGCCATTTCTGATTTTATGAAGCCATATCTGGAACCATTTGGACTTGATATGGTCTATTTAAGACCTTAAATACGTGTCTGATAGTTATGAAGTCTCCAATTGTAATATTTAATTAGTATCTGGTCATGATTCGGCCATATCTGGTCCATATCAGATTTTATGGAGGCATATCTGGGGCCATATTTGGAACCATTTGGACTTGATATGGCCCATTTGGGAACTAAAGTATATGTCTGATAGTTATGAAGTCTAAAATTGATATATCTGATTAGTACCTGGTCAATTTCAGATTTTATGGAGCCATATCTGGGACCATTTGGACTTGATATGGCCCATTTGGGACCTTAAGTACGTGTCTGATAGTTATGAAGTCTGCAATGGTAATATCTAATTAGTACCTGGTCATGATTCGGCCATATCTGATCCATATCAGATTTTATGGAGGCATATCTGGGGCCATATTTGGGACCATTGGGAAATGATATGGCCTATTTGGAAACTGAAGTATATGTCTGATAGTTATGAAGTCTTTAATTTTAATATCTGATTAGTATCTGATCACGATTCGGCCATATCTGGTCCATATCAGATTTTATGGAGCCATATCTGGGGCCGTGGATGACCATTTGGACTTGATATGGTACATTCGGGACCTTAAGTACGTGTCTGATAGGCGCCTTCAATTGTATTATCTAATTAGTATCTGATCATGATTCGGCCATATCTGGTCCAGATTAGATTTTATGAAGCCATATTTGGGACCATTTGGACTTGATATGGTCCATTTGGGAACTACATTTTACAAGTATGTCTGATAATTATGAGTCTTTAATGGTGATGTCTGACCATGACGCGGCCATATTTAACCATATCTAGCCATACACGCATGCATGGTGGTCATTACTGACCGTGATGCGGTCATGGTTGACCATATCTGGCTGTTTATGAAGTCGTAGCTGACCACTGCATGGAGCACTACTGATATTTTTACGATCATGATCAAGCTTTATATGGTCAGATCTGACCATATCGTGGAACTGTCATAACTGGCCATATCTGAGACCATTTGGACTTGATATGGTCGATTTGGCAACAACAGTAAATGTCTGATAATTATGAAGTCTTCAATGGTATTATATGACCATGATCGAATCATCCGAGGGTCGTTCATAAAATACTTTTCCCGGATATAGCTTTATCTAACCATCCAGATCTTTCATCAGATAAGGACATGTCTGAGCAGATCTTATGTCAGGCATGACCATATCTGAGCAGATTTGCCATAAACATTAACATTTCTGACCAGATCCGATATATCTGATATAGCTGCATCTGACCATCCAGATCTTTTATCGGATATGGACATATCCGACCAGATCTTATGTCAGACATGACCATATCTGAGCAGATTTGCCATAAACATTAACATTTCTGACCAGATCCGATATAGCTGCATATGACCATCCAGATCTTTTAACAGATACGGACATATCCGACCAGATCATATAAGATACGCTCATATTTGAGCGGATTTGCCGTATATAAACAAATCTAAAAACTTTCGAGAAATCACGTTTCCGACCAGACCTTATATCAGACACGACCATATCTCAGCAGATTCGCCTTAAACATCTACCTATTTTAAAGGCGGTCACGGCTGACTTTAAAGAAACATTAACATTTTCGACCAGATCCGATATGATCTGATATGGCCAGATCTGGCAAAATTCAAAAAATCGTCAGTGGCGCCCCCTGCCGACGTGAATTGGTCCTGGAGTCATAAATGAGCCCTATCCGAGGATCGTTCATAAAATATTTTTCCCCCAGCTCTTGGGAATGGGGGGGGGGGGGGGATAAAAATGCGTGTATGAGGGTCCCTCGGGAGGCCCCTAGGATTCGAATTAATTTCTAGGGTGTTAATTGAAGGTGCATTAATTTGGATGGCGGAATTAATTAAATCCCAAAAGCTAATTATTATTAATTTTTTATTTCACGCTTTCTCAGTTCGAATGCGTCAAATTTGCATCTGTAGGAATGGCGCTGTCCTAACCACGTAAGGGCCCGTGGCAATAGCAATATCCTAACCAGGCAGGCATGCGAGCCTCTTCCGGTTGCTCGCGCTTTCCGTTTCCGCTCGGGCGAACCTTCGTTTCCGCCGCGCGTGACGTCATCACACGCTCGAGGAAGGGGATGATGGGGGAGCTAGGGGGCCCCCTTCCCCGGGGGACGCTCATAAATTGAGGGAGTTTGGTGAGTCAGGTGGTTCGATATGCTTTTAATTAGGAGATTAGTTCGATCAAGATCGTAATTAATCGAATGAAGATTTACCACGTAATCGTATATGATTATTTTTACTGAAATTTGTGGATTTTTGGATTTTTTCTGTGTTTTTGGACGAATTTGGTGTCATTATAGCGAAGAAATTTTTAAAAAAAAGAGGTAATTTTAAAAAAAAAATCGACAGATTTATATTTATATAAAAATATATAAATGGAAATTTTAACGGAAATTAAAAAACGGAATTTCGAGATAAAAATAAATGTTTTTGACGAAATAAACGGTACGCTGTTATAATTTTTTTTTGAAAACAAACGATAATTTGCGCGGAGATATATCATACATTTTGCGAAAGTAAATCAACAGAATATGCTGAAATAAATCACAAATTTTGATAAAGTAAATCATAACTTTTGCGAAAGTAAAACATAAACGTTGCTAAAATGTATCACAAATTTTGCTAAAATAAATCGTACAATTTGCGAAAGTAAAACAGAAATTTTTATAAAATTCATCATAAATTTGGGAAAGTTAAACACAAATTTTGCTAAAATAAATAACTTTTGTGAAAGTGAACACATATGTAGCTTAAATATATCATATTTTTTGCTGAAATTTATGACATATTTGGCTAAAATATATCACAAATTTTGCTAAAATATATCCCAATTTTTGTTAGCAAAATAAACTACAATTTTTGCTACAATATATCACACATTTCTCTAAAAAAATCATTACTTTTGCAAGAGTAAAGCACAAATGATGCTTAACTATATCAAATTTTGGTAAAATATATCACACATTTGTTAAAATATATCACACATTTGTTAAAATATATCACACATTTGTTAAAATATATCCTAATTTTTGCCAAAATAAACGACGTTTTACCAAAAATAAAAAACAACAATTTTATGGCAAATAAAATATAGTTTCCCCGAAAATTTAACGATAATTTTACCGGAAATAAACAATTTGTATTTACTTAAAAAAATTAATCTTGCCGAAATAAACGACAATTTTTGTCTCCTTAATCTGAGAAAATTCAACATAAATTGTTGTTGTTGTTGTTATTTTTTCTAAGAAAACAAAAAATTTCTGAATAAAAAAAAATAAAACAAACTTAACAATTCGCATATAAATTTTATTCCCGTAATAAAATTATTATTTCATGTATTTATTGATTATTAAACAAAATTTTAAAAAATTCCATTTCCACAGATTTAAGAGATAAAAATTGCCGTTCAATTTCGGGGAGATTATACGAAATTTTTTCGAATAAAAATTGAAAATTTTCGGGTAAAATCGCCGTTTTATTTTCGTCGTAAAATTATCGTTTAAATTTCGGGAAAACTTATTCCTTTATTTTCTATAAAATTGTTTTGTTTGGTTTATTTTTGGTAAAACGTCGTTTATTTAGCAATAATTAAGAAATATTTTAGAAAAATTAGCGATATATTTTAACAAAATTTGCAATACGTTTCTGTAAAATTAGTCATTTATTTTAACAAAATGTGATATATTTTAACCAAGTGTCATATATTTAAGCAACATTTGTGTTTTACTTTTGCAAAACTAATGATTTATTTTAGAAAAAGATGTGATTTATCGTAGCAAAAAATTGTCGATTATTCTGCAAACCAAAATTGGGATATATTTTAGCAATAATTAGGAAATATTTTAGAAAAATTTGTCATGTATTTTAACAAAATTTGCGATATACATTTCTGTAAAATTAGTCATATATTTTAAAAAAATGTGATATATTTCAACCAAATGTCATATATTTAAGCAACATTTGTGTTTTACTATTGCAAAAGTAATGATTTATTTTAGAAAAAGATGTGATATCTTTAAGATATCACTTATCCTTATTCATTGTCGATTATTTTGCAAACCAAAATTGGGATATATTTTAGCAAAATTTTATTTAAGCACTAATTAAGAAATATTTTAGAAAAATTTGTCATGTATTTTAACAAAATTTGCGATATACATTTCTGTAAAATTAGTCATATATTT
>JAQGAO010006163.1:0-12627 GCA_034697705.1 Ommatoiulus sabulosus
AAACCTGGAAAGTCAGGGAATTTCATTCTAAAAAAATGTGGGAACCCTGTATTAGGTTTAATTCATGAGAAACCTAATCCTTAGTGACAAACTTGGACAATGGACAAGCGTGGTCAACGAAGACCTTTCAGTCCAGTGCCTAGCAAGTCTTTAAATTTATGTGTACAACAATTTCGAAAAATGGTCAGTTGTGGTCAATTCAAATATTCACTAATACGGCATAATTTAAAGACCATACGTTTTTTTAAAAAAAACTTAGAAATTTTTATAAATTTTGCTTTAAGTTAAACGAAAAGCAATCAACAACGCGAGAACAAAATAGATTTACAGTAGGTGAACGAATAAATGTTGTAAATGATATGGAAATTTTTAAATTATTTATTATATTAAATATAAAACATGGTGCCACATAAATTTCAATTATTAATAATTAAAATATTTTTCATTTTGAATTAATTCGACTGAGGGGAATTAATATATCGATTGAAAAAATATCTGAAACATATACATTTGTTGTCAACGAATGAAGAGATTTGCATTACGTATATAAATTTCCGTCATAAATTTGATTTACGAGATGGCCGCCATTATTAAATTTATTAAAGTGATCATTTTTTTCAAGCTACAGTACATTCCTTTCACGAAAGTTTTACAACAGCGACACTTCGTGGCATTTTAAAGAGACTGCAGGTAATCGTATAATTTTGCCAAATGTAAGATAAAGTACGGTTTTTTGACGTTAAGTTAAAAAAAAATTGAAACAATATTTATTGGGAAAAATGTTTTGGGAAAAGATTGGTAAAAATGTAATTTTTTTGGAAAATAAAGTTATCGTTTTTTTATTTTGTGAAGCTGCCTTTAATTCGTAAAAAAGTTTTTAAAAAAGGTTGGTTTCAGTTCCAGAATATTGGAAAGATATCCAGCTTGAAGATGTACTGGGTCTTCCGGTCTTAGAATCCCTGGTATAGGCAATCGATACACTCCAAATTAATTTTTTTAAAAAAACGCTACGTGATATGTTGGCAGCTCCACCAAGTGTCACGGCCCTGAATATGAAGGTGATGAGGGGAAGGGGAAAATTACCCCCAGGGTAGCACACGGGTGCACATTGGCTCGCGATTTAACCCTCCGTTTGAAAGGGGTAAGACCATCTAAGTTTTCTTTATAGGGGTCGCTAAAATCGTGTCAATTTAACGAAGTCACGCCATTATAGGCATGGTCATTTTGAGTTGACCAATGAGGCAATGACAATAATAATCATTCTCAAATCTCAACTAGACTTCTCGAGTTGAATTTTTAGTTTGAGTTGGACTAGACTTACTTAGTTTGCATCTGCGAAACTTAATCGTGTTAAGGTAAGCAATATTATTTTCTTTAAAAATATAATAATAACATCTTTCCCCCTCATCCCCTTTCCTTTATTTTCTTGAATTTCTAGCGAAAACCTTTTAGCCCCTTTTAGTCCGTCTTAAAGAACTAGCTACAACAAATCCAATCTAATCCAATCCAATCCTGGGCCATGGTACTGGTAGTTTTATCGTTGAAATAAGTAAACTTGTTGCAGAACTTCGTAGTGAGATAACAATTTTGATTAATAAGTGATTTAGCTAATAAAACTAGACCCCGGGTCTACCGAAAGGTTTTATGCACGCAACCCTTCCCCCCCCCCCTACACCCCTCCCTCAAGAATAACTCGAACATTCTTGATTTGGAAATATTTCAATATAACTCCATATATCCCTTTTCATGTAAGTGATGAAACGAGTTTCCATTTATCCTGTTTTGACTGGCTTAGATGTGTCTTAATCTGTTTTTCTTATCGCAATCGATCGAATTTCTAAGTTATTTTTTTTCAGTAATAAATAGTGAATATAAAGAATTGGAAAATGAAAATCAAATGCACAAAAAAGGGCCAAATTTGCCCACTTATCCGGTTTACTAATTTCATAGAACGTCGCGTTCTTTGTTTTAGTTTTTCTATATAGTTTCATGCAGTTTTCGCATTTTTTGTTATTTTTTCTGTATCTTTCATTGTATGGAACGATAAGAGAAAAATAGATTAAAACAAGAAATTTCAAAGAATTTCTTCCATTTTTATTGGAAAGTAACGTAGAAATGCTACCAATTTTTGTTAGCCTAAAACAAAAAGATCCATGAAAGAATACTGTTTTAGTTTCTGGGGCATTCAATAAAGGGGTTAAAAGAGATAAAAATACCCTCAAAATCTTCCCCAAACAAAGGTGAGATATTATGTTTTTTTAAAACTTCCTGTAGCAAATGTCCGACGTCTTCTTAGTAGACAACGAGCACGTAGACGTTGAATTCATCGAAATAGAAGTAGAAACTTGCGCGGTGGAAGCCGGAAAAGCGCACATGTTCAAATTGACCCCTACTGACCTACGGCATAAGGAACCATTTAAAAAGGTCGTGACCTAGTTGCAGGGCCCTACGGGGGACCTTCCTTAAACCCAGTACCCGGCTGTACCCGGCCCCGCTTGGGTCGCAGATTGCACTAGCCCCGGGGGGAAGAAGTATTGAGGAGGTATTGAAGAAGTATTGTGGTAGTATTGAAGTAGGACGGGGGAATGAGTCCTCATTCAGTTGGTAGCGCCCCCAAAAAACGTTCCTTATATCGGTTTTTTGTGTTTAAATATTGTAACAATTTTAACTGAAATGTTAAAATGATATTTGTCCAAATATCGAGAATTATTCAGTGAGATAAAATTTTTGATTACTAAGTGATTTAGCTAATAAAACTAAACCCCGGGTCTCCCGAAACGTTAATACACGCAAGTGCACAATTTCCGGTATTTTCACTTAAACGAGTTTCCATCCGGGTTTCACTGGCGTAAATAGATGTGTGTCAATCTGTTTTTTTTCTCACGCAATCGGTCGAATTTCTAAGTTATATTTTTTCAATAATAATTAATGAATATAAAGAATAGGAAAATGAAATTAAATGCAAAAAGTGCCAAGTTTGTTCACTTATCCGGTATTCTTACTTAATGGGATTCCATGCACTTATCCACTTATTATTATTATTATCCGGTTTACTAATTTCATAGGACGTCGAATTCTTTGTACTTTTATTCTATATCTTTCATTGTATGGAACGATAAGAGAAAAATAAATTAAAACAAGGAATTTCAAAGAATTTCTTCCATTTTTATTCGAAAGTAACGTGGAAATGTTACGAAATTTTTTTAGCCTAATACAAAAAAATCCATGGCAAGAATACTGTTTTAGTTTCTAGGGCATTCAATAAAGGGGTAAAAATACCCTCAAAATCTTCCTCAAACAGGGGTCAGATATTATAGGTCAAAGTATTCACGAGGGTGAGAGAACAACGAGATGGTGCGCACATGTCCAAATTAACCCCTACTGACCATACTTCAAAAAGGTCGTGACCCGGTTGCAGGGCCCTTCCAGGGAACCGCCTTAAGAAGGCGGTAAACACCTAGCAAAATAACCTGTAACGTTTTATTTCAAATTTTCTGGAAAAAAATATTTTTGTTGGAAACTTTTGAGAAACGAACAAAACATCAAGTTTTAAAACAAAGTAAAACTTCAAGTGGAAATTGATAAACCAGTTTTAAGTTTATAGTTTTTGTCCATCCACCAGACAGTGCTTTGAAAAAAATCTGAACTTATCCGGTTTTTCATTTATGCGATTTCATAGTGTAATAAAATTCGCAAATTTTCTATTAATTATCCCAGATGAGGGACATATATTGTACAATATTTTGCGGCCTTTCTCCATTACATTATGTAACCGTGTCTCTTAACTCCATTTTCCATCCATTATTTTTGTTAATTTTTCAAAGCTTTTCCATAATGACGCGTCTGAGAATAATGAATTAATATATTTATTTTTATTTTTAAACGATTTCCAGAAATTTCATTCTGAAAATGCAAAGTTCATCTTCAGAACAACCGAATCAAAATGACAGACTCCTCGTAGTCAAAGCGAAGAATTGCAGCGGGTAAAATTTACGAAATTTATGATAAATAACGCATTACTTTTTTACCAATTTACATTTTTTTCTCGTAAATTCATTTAATTATCTTGTTTCTCCACCGAAAATTATGATACCTTTTTCGCATAAAATATAACTTTTTTACAAATTGACAATCTAATAAGTATGTTCGGCGAATTGCAAAAATGTCATACTTAATTTCCCATGCTTGATATTTTTTTTCTTTATTAATTTCAGAGACAAAACGTTTACTCTTAATGCGAGATACGTCTCAATTGTATCAGCAAAAGCAGTACTGAGGATAATGGAATTGGTAAGTGAATCTCCATACATTATTTGCATTTTTTTCTAATGGTTCGCATGTTTTGCAATGCCTTGCATAAAACAAAACTTTGCATCAAACGTTACAATATATAATGTTTACGTAAATGTTTTTTATTTTGTTTAGTTTACGTCTATTTTTTACTTTAGAATCACGAAACCCCTGAAAAATAAATTTACAGGCATGATGGCATAACACGCATGTACTTAGCAACTGCCATCTTTCAAGATAGCAAATCAATAGCAAATAGTGCCAAATTCACACCAAATTCGTCAAAAAAACGATTAGATTTTTTCTGAATGCATAGTCAGTAAAATGCTTCAACAACATTTTACCTGGTCCCAAATGTTTTGCAAATAAAAGTTGAAAGATGGCAATTGCTTTGAACATTGGCGTTTAGATGTGATGCCTGCAAATTGGTTTCAGGAGGTTAGGTTATTTATACCTGATTAAAAACTGAAAAACATGACATTTTAAATGTTGTTTTAAAGTGGCAACCCTATATTCCGACTATACTCTGTGCCGTTACACAAGTTTTTCCAAATTTAAAGCCGAATTTTTTGCACATTATTCGGTCCTAATATCGAGAAATCATTCCGAGAATTATTGAGTAATTTCTTATTTTTTTCCATTTTTCTCAAATTATTTAAGTTTTTGGGATGGCTTTTATTCTTCTTGTATTCATGTGTGAAAGTTGATGAGCCTGAAAATATAAGCTATTTCGTGCCGCAAATGCTGTTCACCGGAATATTATTCACTTTATATTTATTTCTGGCAAATCTGTGCTTACGAAAACCCAACTTTACATTCGTAAGTATTAAGTTTAGTTTGGTTTAATTATCTCAGTATTATATTGTTTAGGTACATGTATATCATGCTTTTTTATGTTTTGATATTACAATATCAAAATTTATACTGTTTTTTTAAACAACGTCTGAAATTTATCGATGCATTAGAACATGTTTGAGTCTATTCAATTTTTATAAAAGATTTATAATGATAAGAATATATTTGCGAATTTTAAAACAATAATATTTGTAGAATTGTTTTAAAATTCGCAAATATATTCTTAGCATTATAAATCTTTTAGAAAAATTGAAAAGACTCAAACATGTTTTCAAACATGTTCTAATGCATTGATAACTTTTCAGACGCTGCAATTTCTTTACTAATTGTATTTTATCACTTTGATCAGTTTCATCATTATTAACTACATGTGTACACTGGTTTTTGTGTAATGTTCAAAATTTTACACATGTTCTATTGAATTGAAAACTTTTCAAATCTGAAAAAATGTTTTTTTTTGAAAATTTATTATTCGTAATGAATTCATACCATTATTTCAAATGTTATTTCATTATTAAATGGATTTCATCCCTATGGTCAAGCTGCATCAATAACAATTACACGTAAATTTTTTTAAAAATAGGAATTGGCCTTTCTGTACGCATGTGTGACTTTCTATAGTTTCTCGATTGTCAGAGTAATAGTGAAATCCTTTCAACATTGGAGTATGGACCATTGTGTGTTTCATTGTAAGTTGAAATTCTGAAGTTGAATTATAAAACATTTAATAAGTGTCAATTTTTTGAGTAATAAATGTTTTATTTTTAGATTAGGTGCCACGTGAATCTTGGGCTTTATTTGACAGACATCTTAATTACACGTAAAAGTATTATCGCCTCACTTGAACATTCGAATGAATATCAAACGAATCAAACCGTTTAAATTATGTAAATCTTAATTATGTAAATAAAGTTTGGCACACTAAGCCTTTGTCGAAAGTCTATTTTTACGGATATTAGAATTATTTCCAGTTAAGATTTGTACAATTTTCAACAGATTATAAGGACAAATTTGCAAAGTTCTCAACTTTTTTCAGAGTTCAAAATTTACGTTTTCCGAGTACAAATTTAGCAAAACTTTCAAAATTTTCCGAATACAATTTTTTTAAAGTTTTGTTTTCTACGTCCGAATTGGGGGGTGGGGGGTCCAGATTGACCGGACACAATGCGGACAGAGGGGAGTTCAATTTTCAGAAACTTTTGTAGACGTTCTTTTTAAATGGCTCCTTATTAATTTGTTATGGCGCTCAACACGTCGCTATCATTATGAATTAGGCATAAATGGACGGTTTTTGGCGTTAATTTCTAAAAATATTGAAACAACATTTTTTTGGTATAAAGTTATGTGAAAAAACAAGAAAAACATGTTTGCTTTTTCATTTACACAAAAACGTTTTATTTGCAATGGGTTGTTTTTTTGTGGAAAGAAAAATGTCTTTCATTTGTAAAATAAAATCGTGGCTTTTTAAAAAACGTTTGTGATGTTGGGTAATTTTCTGAATCAATTGCCGCTTTATTTTTCACAAAAAATTTAGAGTTTTATAGGAAATCATCAATCACAAATATCTTAACTCTATAATTAGCCACGCTGAAGGAAGTCATTCCCAGGCATAACGAAAACCTCAATTACGACCAATGCGGGCTCAGGTGCCCGTACAGGGCATAAAGCTCATTTTTAACAGTTTTCGTTATAGAGGTCGCTGAAGTCTCGCCAAATGTTCGACGTCACCCCTGATTATGGAAGCGAACATCTTGAGTTGACCAATAGCAGCGAGGATCGAAACCTCACGTGATTACAATTCAACTGAGCCTAAAAATAGACTGGCACCTGGCGAATTGGTCATCGTTTTGAATTAGGAGCGTTTGGACGTTATATCTCAACTTTGTCTAAAGCTCAAGTTGAAGTGCTGCTGGTTTCGTTTTTTGGATATTGGATAGTTTGGATCCTGTACTTCACCCGTTTTGTTTAGTCGACTTAGAGGTAAGCAAGTTTTTTTTACAAAATTTATTTTTTTTTAGTTCAAAAACAATAGAAACATGGAAACAGCAATAGGCTAAAACACGTGGTTCATACACGAGCTCAAATATCTGAAAATATCGTCCACTACAAATACTTGTAATTCTAACAAAAACTATACACGTTAGTACGATAGTTGTAAATATTTATTATATTTACACTAAAACATTGCTAAATTTCGTTTTAAATTTTAACTATCTAACTTATTTTCCCGAGTTAGAGAGAAAGAAATAACGTACTAAGGGGTCTCAGCCCCTTCTGACATAAGTAAATACATGTAATAGTGATATTTTCAAAGGTTTGGAATAAAACATGTACGGGTTAGTTGGTCAGTATAATGGTTAATTAGCTCTAGTTAAGTTATTGTTAATGTTAATGCCCCAGTGTCAGCCTCCAAAAAGGGCGAGTTAAATGCCTGCCCTAATGAGAGGCAGCATCAGTCGCCCGTGTCGGACACCTTTAGGCATGATAAGTTGGTTAGTTATAGTTAAAAGTACGGTTGGAGAACGATTATAGACATGTAGGCTTATTTTCCCCGAGTTGAAAATTTAAACCTGGATAGAAATTGTTTTTAGGATCTACCACTTCTCTTGTGAATGCAACTTATGCAGTAAAGAGCTTATCGACGAGGCAGTGGATACCACGCGGTCTTTAAAATGAGGCTATATTCTTTTACAAGAAAATGAACGAAAAATGAATTATTGAGGAGGACTGGCAAGTAATACACAAGTCGCATAAAATAATCTTGCACCAGCTCCGAAAATTGTTTCATGAGTACGATCTGCGCATAACGAAACAATTCTGATGATAATGATAGTTTACTTCTTTCTAACGGGGGGGGGGGGGCTCTCTAGTGAGCCAGTAAGCACCTAGGTGCGTCTCAGGGTATAGTGGCAGGTGCGCCCTGCTGCAGTGACTCGATCCATATAAAGGCACCACCATTTCAACAGGCGTGATTTAACTTTCTTCAGGAGGGTGGACTCTGCCTGGGTTTGGACTTGATCCAGCACTAGAAAAGTGTTAGTATTATGGTTCGCCCAGGCTGGTGGCGGCTGGCCCGGCGCCTCACAGGACCTCAGAACATGTTCAAGGTCCTCCCTGGGAGCCAGACACAGCCGGCAAACTTCGGATTGCTGGTTCCAATGTCTTGTACGCACGCTGGTTTCCAATGAGCCTGCCCTTGCTTTAAAAAGTAGATCACTTTCCTTGCTATTGTCGTACAGGATTTCCCTACATATTTTCTGTTTTGAGCTGTACACAGACAAGGTAGGTTTGGTTTCCATACTCGCGCTCCAGGACGATAAGTCTCAATCTCTGATAGCAAGGTCCACAAGTGTGTCCCAAGCTTTCAGATTGGCTTGTGTTTTTGTAGCATGTGGGATGACAGCTTTCAAGCTCTGGCAAGTGTTAAACCTTTTTTTTGAATGTGGACACCGCCAAAGGAAATTGTTAAAAAACTGTTAGAGGACACCGTGGATCATTTAAGAAATACATATGCGAATCATCGAGTATGCGCCAAATTCGAAAATCAAGCTAGAAGAGATTATACGCGCCTATTTCCGGCGTCGCAAAATGCGTGATTATACTATGCCCACATGCACCGAGTGACCAATGAATTACAGGAAAATCATTCACGTATTCGGTTATTTTTTTTATTTTTGATTCGTCTATATTTGAAAATTGTTCCATTCAATGGAACGGAATTTCATCAAATTTTCATTTACTTAATTTACTGAGAAATACTACTTATTTTTGAGCCTCAATTGTAAGAGAAAAAGCGGATGACACGCATATTGTTTTGGACTCGAGGCCATTCGTGGTGAAAGACATTTAAAACCTCCGATAGAAGGGTATAAAACAAGAGGTCGAAGAAGAGGCGGTGGAGAATTTGCTGACCAGGCTGGCTAGTGTGCAGCGCATAATGAACTAAAAATATCCGATGGACAAAAACAGTGTCATGGCTTCTAATCCATGCAGCATTGAGGGTTGTTGCATGGTCTTTTGGCTTCCTCAATAGCATAAGGCATTAGCAATGCGCTTAGGGTATTACATCTTTGGTAAACGATTCTGGAAAAAAATCTAGAAATTGGCTTTGTCCGCTTTAAAATTTCTCATTCTGGAAACCTTGACCATAAAATTCCCTTATATTTCGCTCGGGGACGTTATCATTTTATCCCCTCAAATATGGATTTGCAGCCATGGCAATTAGCTTGACCTCTGGATATTTCTGAACCAGTAAGTCCGACATCTTGCCGGGTATTTCCCAACGTTTAATCACCTGTTTTTAAAATCTTGACCAGTAATTGACACCCGTTTTTGGAAAATTTTGCATTTCAAAGGCCTCAACCCTTCAACACCATTGTCTCCAAATTGGCTCCGTTAAGTTAATTATAGGTTCAAACATTCCTAACATTTGAACATTCATTTTTTTCAAAACAATAAAAATGAAGAAAATGACAATTCGTGCCATTTTAAAAATCGTTATGTTCCATTTAATTGAATAATTTGAAAAAAAAATTAAACATTTTCAATTTCATCAGTCCAGCTCTGGGGGAACGAACCCTAACAACACTCCCCTACGTCCTCATGTAGGGGGGGGGGGGATTAGTTGAATCACGGACACCATGTGGACAGGATAAAGGGGGGGGGAGGAAATAGGGTTTGACCGACTCGGACGTCCACTTGAAAAAAATACATGCCAAATAAAATCAGTTCCTAAAGTAAAAGAGAAATTGTGCGCAATATTGCGTATGTATAGGTTATATATTGCGAAAGTCAGTAAACGGGGTTCCCCTAGTCCTGGAAAACCTGGAAAAGTCAGAGAACTTAAAAACTTAGGGTCCATACGCTAACTTTAAAATTTTCCCAGTACAAATTTGCTAAGGTTTCGTTTTTATCGAGCATAAACTCGCTACATTTTCAACCTTTTCCGAGAACATCTTTACAATTTTTTCCAAGGACAAATTTTCAACTATTTTCGAGTACAGATTCGTAAAATGTTCAACAGTTTCCGAGGAGAAATTTAAAAATTTCCAACAGATTCTAGGTACAAATTGGCAAATTTCTCAACCTTTTCAGAGTCAAAATTTGTTTTATAAGTAGAAAGTTGCAAAACTTTCAAAATTTTCCGAATACAATTTTTCTTTTTTAAGTTTTGGACTTTCGAATTAATTGAAGGGAGGGAAGGGTCCTGGTTGACAGGACACAGTGCGTACAAGGGGTAGGGGGAGCCAAATTTCGGCAAATTTTTCGGAAGTCATTTTTGAATGGCCCCTTACTTAGTGGACAATGAAAACTTTTATAAGCCACAATCATAATTCATCATGAAAAAGCAATTTAATCATTGTCAAATCCATATGACAAATTAATAATGTTGAAGGTGCGCTATTCATCACAGGCTTGTGGAATCTTGGGGATTGAAAGAGGGGATCATTTTACCTCTTGTCCACTTTGATACCCTGCTTCTTGGAGATATAAAAAGGGGACTGCTGCCTATGTTCCTCTATTCGACCTCTACCACTTGGACTGGAAGGACGTGTTAGGAAGTTCATCCCCAACACATGGAAAAGAAGTGTTAATTTTTTGCCTTTGTGGCTTATGTTTAAATGTATCTTTTGATTAATCAGTTTGTTTTCTTAAACGGTAATTAAAGATAGTAACGAGTAATTCCACGCGTCTACCTGAATTTCAACAAATAAAAACGAATAAATGTTCGTAAATCGTAAATAAATAAATAAATAAACTCGTTCATATATCAGTAAGTATTTGCCTCTGTAAGTATTAAATAGTATTAAATTCTTCCAGATTTATTTTTAATAAAATTAATATCAACACGTCAAACGAAAGTACGTGTGAAACGTTTTAACAAAATGAGCATTTTTGATAACGAATCTATAATTTTTGTACTTTTATACAATTTGCAGATTTTTTTGAAATGGCGCTTGTTAAATCATCGATTAATGAATGCGCAAATATCAAAATGCAAGCAGTTCGAGCAATGATATCTAGCAGGTAAGATCTGGCAATTCTTTTAGGAATTGGATATTTTTAATCATAAATTTGAATTTTTAATTAACAGTATTTTCCATTTATATACAATTTGCAGGATCGTCCTCCCAAAGCCGAAAATTTCGCCTGCAGATGCAATTCGGAATTGCACATCATGTATCGCCAAAAGGTAAGATTTATTGATAAAATTTTCACCAATGGAATATTTTTCTTTGAGAATTCGACATTTTTTCACGAGTTGAATAAACTTTGTACAACTTTCTGAAGCTGCATAGTAAATGGTTACACCATTCATTAAAATGTTGGTGATGACGTCATTGTTAGAATGGAAATTTTCTATTCTTTACCCTACAGTTCTGATGTCATCGTCAGAATTAAAATAAATGACATCAACTTCAGAATTTAAATAAATGACGTCAACATTAGAATTAAAATAAATGACGTCAACATTAGAATTAAAATAAATGACGTCAACATCAGAATTAAAATAAATGACGTCAACATCAGAATTGAAATAAATTACGTCAACATCAAAATTGAAATAAAATGACATCAACACCAGAAATGAAATTAAATGACGTCAGTTTTAGCTGTTGGACGTCAAAATCGAAATTAATGAATGACGTCAGTTTTAACTATTGGTATCATCATTTACCATGATGACGTCATTCTTTTGAAAACCTAAAATGGTTTCCCAGTGATTCTTTCATAAACTTTATAACTGATAAAAAAATGGAAGAAATTGTATGGAAAAATTGAATTAAAAGAATTAAATTTGTGGCAGTTCCGAAAATTAATATGACTATGAGTGTTACAGATTCTGAACTCAGAAGACTATTTTTCATTTGATTTTCTGTACACTTCTTTTAAATAAATAATAACATCTTTGTATTTTTATACTGTTTGCAGGCTGGGTCTCCCATGGAATTGGACACATGAATCCAACGAGGATTTTGTCTTTCCATACACAAGACGGTAGATATTTGATTTTTTTAAAAAAAAAAAAACGTTTTTTCACAAATTTAAATTTTTTTTCAAAAATAGAGAACTTATTTCACAAATTTAGACCCCTTTTCAGAAATTGAAACCTTTTTCAAAAATTTAGACCGCTTTTCAGTAATTGAAACCTTTTTCACAACTTGAAATTTTGTTTTCACAAATTATTCCAAATTTCATAAATTAATAATTTAGTTTTTAATAATCTCCGAATAATTTTACCCTTTTTATGAAATTAGTTATTTACCTATTTTATCTCTAGGTACAATAAATATTTCATATAATCTTTTCCTTCATTTTCGAAAAATCAACATATCTAATTTCACATTGTTAATATTTGTAAACAATTTTCAGAGATGAGACAGACTATGAAAATGTGGACAGCCACAAGTACGAAATGATGGTCAAGGCTTTCCAAATGGTAAGAATAATTTTATCAGTTATTTGCATTTTTCATACGAA
>JAQGAO010006164.1:0-12626 GCA_034697705.1 Ommatoiulus sabulosus
CGTTTTCAATTAGCACTTGTTAGCCCACTGGGTGGCGCCAGTGGTCGGTAAGTAAATTTCTTAATTTAAAAGTCTCAATGTGCTCCCACCCAATTTCCGCATTTCCTTACAAGGATCAAAGTTTCTTACTTATTTTTTCTGGTTTATTTGTAAATGATATACTGTTGGAATTATACAAATTAATGCAAATAAAAATGAACGTGACAAATAAGAAATGTTGAAGACAATTTCCTCTCCATGAATTCTTGTAAAACAGTCGTTATATATTTTTTTTAAAATGTTACCACTGCAAGTATTTACTGAATTCGGGATCGCCTAATTTAAGTGTTCTGTTTATAGCGAATAAATCTTTAAACAAAAATAAGTTTATTTCAAAATTTGCACTTTTAAGATAAATAAAAACAAGTGGAGAACATAAAAAAATGTCAAGATGTTCTGTAAACTTTGAGGACTATTAGAAATAGCAAATTCAGACAAATAGGACATTCCGGACTCCAGTGGACTCTGAAGACCCCGTCGCAAAATGACCAAGAAATTACGTAATTTATGGACGTCATGGAGACATCAATAAAAATTGACCAAAAAAAGGATTTTTTTTTAAATTTGCGAAATTTACTTTTCTAACTCTTGTTGGGTATTCTTCGGAAGCTCCAAAGATCTTCTGTATATAATGCATTGTACACTTCATACCTTTAGAGCATTTTTTAAAATAAATATTTCAAAATATTCTAAAGTTGGAATTTCCTGGCGTTACTTCAAACTTAAATGTTTGAATTTAGATTTTTTTTGTCTGTTACAGGCTCGAACCGCTCTTGCAGAGAATCAAAGAAAATCGCCATGCCGTACTCTTGCCGATAATTGATGTCATCGATGACAGGTCAATGGAATTCTTTAAAAACCCAGGAACCTACTTCCAGATTGGCGGTTTCACTTGGAGCGGCCATTTCACGTGGATTCCGATCCCAGCCCGAGAGCTAAAACGAAGGGGGAGCAGCATAGCACCCACGAGGTTAGCATTTTTACAATTATTTGGAGAGGCCGAAAAGTTGATGATCGACTTATGTCAATGTTTGATATGTCAATTTAGATCCCCGACAATGGCTGGAGGACTGTTCGCAGTGGAAACCAAGTTTTTCTGGGATATTGGAGGTTATGACGATGGAATGGATGTCTGGGGAGGAGAAAATCTAGAAATCTCCTTTCGGGTCAGTGCTTTTCTTTTCGTTTGAAAAGAATTTAAATGTCAGTAGTCCAGTTGGTGCCCTCTTCCGAGCACCCTCTATAATTGGTTTAGGAACATAGCCAGTGTTACAATGTGTCGAACAGAACTTATGTGAAATGTTAAAACATATTTTCTACAAATATAAATGCATAAAAATGAAAAGAATTAATGAAAACAATGAAGGGAAGTGGAGATGGAAGATTCGCAGCAATAAAGAGATTTTAAGTTTAAAAAAAAGAAATGATAAAAATTTCAATAAAATAATCCAAAAATGTCTACCAATCCTGCAATTAATGCAGGATTTTTTTTTAAATGTACACACCAATTTATGTAATGTCTGAAATAAATAGGAAATTTTGTTCTTTTAGGACACCATTCTCTGAATCCTTCAGAGAATTTAATACTAACAATTTTTCTGCAGGTATGGATGTGCGGAGGCCTATTGGAGACCATCCCCTGCTCGCACGTGGGTCACATCTTCCGCTCCTTTCATCCTTACACCTTTCCAGGCAACAAGGACACCCACGGCTTGAACACTGCACGCATGGCCGAAGTCTGGATGGACGACTACAAACGTCTGCTCTATTTATACAGGCGGGACCTTGAGGTACACCCACTGTTTATTCACCCTAAATTTACATTTTGGGCCATATGCAAACAGGGCAACGTGGCACCTGCGCAGTTTAACTTTTACCCCCAAATAGATAACCCTCAAGCAAGGATTCCTGTTATGTAGTTAACTGCTCTGAAGCAATAGTTTTATGAAAGTTTAAACGTGTCATGTTGGGCTAGCAATCCACCATTGTTGGTCTTTGGTGAATTGTCACAAGTGGTGTTCTTCAGAATCATGAATAGTCATTGCAAGGCACATCTGGCCCATAACACATATTAATGCCGATATTGTCACTAAAAATGTCTGAATGTCTTTGTCGCCCCCGCGCTTTTAAACGCTCAAACCAACCAACCAACAAAAAATGTCCATAAAACAGGTTGAGCAAACTTCAGCATATTCAATCGAATAATAAAGTTGAAGAGCAGGCAGAGTTTTTGATATATGGCAGTAAATTTACAATGATGAAGGGACAAAGCCTGACTACTTCAACAACATATAGGCCTACTCAGCTTGTCATATTGACGCTTGTTAATAATAGAGGTACTCAGACAGATTATAAGCTATTTCAAAATTAACATACTAGCATTCATTCGAATTCTGTGCAATTTTCAAATTGTACTTTATTTTGCTCAAACATTTTAGCTGTGGACAAAAAACATTTTTTTTCGGAAAATCCCAATTTTTCATATTCGCCTAATTTAGCTGTGCGTGTCCATTCTGTTGCTTCATGTGCCTGACTGCTGCTGAAAGTTCGTTATTGTTTCTAGTAACAGACGCAAAAGCTCCCCTATTTTTCCTGTTTCTATAAAAAGCGGTAAAGATCAAAGAAAGTTTAGCAACTTGAGCAAACATTTTTTTTCTTTCATTCAGTATGAACAGCTTGTTGCTTGTTCCACTCAGTTGATTGTTTACTGTCTAGAAACGAGCAAACTGAAGTACGCTGCTACTATAAGTTACTTTTTCGGTATGGACAGAATTTTCCAGGAAGTTTGAACAGGGGCCACTTAATTATAATGTTCATAAAAATAAGTTGCTAAATAATGGTCCACCAAGACCTAGTCAACCTTGTCCATTCAAAATATTTGTAAAAATTGAGGTCCCAATTATTGCCATTTTAAAGTTGATCATCAAAGCATCCATCAACGCTAAGTAAACACAAAATAAAGATGCATGGTTTGTAAAAAATATGGCATTTCTGATAAATCAAGAATGGAGTAATTTATCTCCAGATGAGATTTAATAATTTTTAAGTGGCCGAACTACATGTACGTACCAACTTTTTAACACGTCTTATGTTCTTTCTCCATTTTTAGACGGCCGATTATGGCGATGTCAAAGAGAGACGAGAGCTGCGCAAGACAATGAAATGCACTTCATTCAAATGGTTCCTGGAGAACATCTATCCCGAGAAGTTCATTTTGGACGAGGATGTCCTTGCCTATGGACGAGTTAAGACCGTTGAAATGCTCTTAGCGACTGTTCCCAAAACATTCTATTTTATAATCAATCCGTGTTTTTCAATGCCTTCAGATGACAAACGGAAAGAGCAAGAACATGTGTTTTGACATGATGCAGCGCGAGGAGAAAAAGCCGTACAACATGGGCCTGTACCCCTGCCACCAGTTTCAAACTGCTAGCCAGGTATGGGCAGCAACGTGCTTCCAGATTGTGAAAAAAGTAAATTGTTGACTTTTTAATTGAGAGTCATGCCTTTCAGTTCCTCGCGATCAGTAAGAAGGATGAATTGCGTCGTGAGGATGTGTGCGCAGAGGCCCCGGAGACCATCTACAATCCGATGAACATCAAGATGAAGCAGTGTAGCGGGACTGTACTTCAAAAGTGGACTCACACTAAGGTTGGACTAACTTGAAAATCGTATAATTCTGATGAAACCACAACACCTGAAGTAACTGTTGTATACCCTAAACTAAACTAGCTGTTGTCTCAATTATTCATACTTCATTCACCCACCAATTTCTCGATTTGGAAATATCTCCAGAATTACTCAAGAATGGCACTTCAGAAATCGCTTTACCCTAGGTTAAAATGTCCATCGGTCATAGGAGAAAAAATCATTTTACAAATATGAGGGGTGTTCATTAAGTTTCCTTAATCATTTAAAAAAATAACCGGCTGTTGGTAGAGAAATACATGTAAATATCATCTATTATTCAAAAAAATTCTATTTTGGGAGATGCATTTTTTCCATCGTTCTGGTAGCGAGTGTATACCTCGCTCAAAAAACTGAGTCGGCTGGCGTTTAAGCAAAAGCATTTCTGACAGACACTGGCCGTCCACTTCTCTGAGCATCTTTCACAGTAATCACAGTTATCTGTCCGTTTCTGAATATTTCAATCCACTCCTAGACCGAACGTTTAGACATAACTCGGACCTTAAACATTGCACACATTTCTGCTCCTGGATTGCCTTTAAAAGTTAAAAAACGAACAACAGACCGCTGCTGAGCCACTATCTCCTCGGAGTCCATCTTTACCTTCACATTTTAAGCACGTGTAATTTTTAACATATCTTTTAATGTTGAAATATGTTCAGGAATAATGGAAGAATCCAAACAGGAAAATATTCTAGCCGCAATCGGGTTTGATTCCCGGGTCAGTTATCCCGTTTGTTTCCTCGAGAGAATGCTTGAGAGGTCCTATATAAAATTGGCCTCATTTATTTTTTAATATTGCATAATTCTTGGGATGGCAGCTTTGGCACACGTGAAAGCAGCTGATGTGTCACTAGGGGGTGCTGGACTAGATAAAGGTCAAATACCCCCATATTTTCAGATCATTTATGAGAAAAAAAGCAAAATAATTCTTCAGAAAAAGTGGAAAGTCTTGGTTTACCAATGCTTTTCAATTTCAAGAATGTTGGGTGTTTTATGAAATCGTAGCAGTTTCTTTCATCGATTGATTGAGATTGTTGATTTTTGACATTTTCTCAATTTAGCATGGAGCCGTGCAGCACAAATCCAGCGGCAAGTGCTTGGACCTGCATAATACAACGAGCGAAGGAGACATTTGGTTGATGGACTGTAACGGGACACCCTCTCAACAGTGGAGCTTCGACGTGTACCTGGCCCTATGACCGTGATGATGCCTTAGGCCAAACACCGGCTGCTGTACATAATCTTTTTACTGGCAAAACACCTTGGCATAAATTGCGAATTCTGTGCATGAGAGAATATATATATTATATAAGAATGTATAGTTTTACGGTCCAGTTCATTGGCAGAGCGTAACGAAGATCCACTCGCACGATCGGCCCGAGTAGGCCCTGTTCTTATTTTCTGTGCCGCCCATCGATGCTGCAAAATCACATTGATTTTCTGCTCGTGTTTTCAACGATGTACATATACATATTATATTGGAAACCCACGGGTGCGGGTCTCAAATTGGGCATTCCCTATGCCTTATTTCGCACAACTGCATAAATGCTAGTTAAAAATTTGCCATACTACCGCGTGCCTAATGCCACCCTCTCCTAAACTTCACTGCTGCTAATTCCTGCATTGTTTTAATTTCTACGTACAGTATTAGCAGTTTTACAAGAAAATTTCATCTCCAACTTCCCCATGAATTATCAGTTTCCTCAGACTCAAGGTATTTTCATAATGCTCAATGCGAGAGACCTCTATAAATTTCAAGCAATTGCGTACACTGCATTTAGATTAAAAATATTGCGTGCTGCCATATATATCTATTTAAAAAAATGGTTTTTCGTTTGCCATTAGTTGCCATTAAAGATTGTCTTTTAACTGTCCCAGAAGTCCTTTTGCTGTTAGGCGATTTTCAGCTGCTGCAGATTGACCAAAGTCAAGCCTGACATCATAAAGTTGCACACAATCAACTTCAGGCCAGAAATTTCCTTAAAATGTCCCAACTTCCTAGGTTTCCCTACACCTGCGCAATCCTTGTTTTTATTTTCAAGTTTCTCAGGTTGTAATTATATTATGTCACATCAGGTTGTGTCAAAAGTCTACGATCCATCAGAAGCATTTAAATTGCGAGTACATTTTTCAACCCTTGGAAATTATCAGACATCCTCGCATTCTCACTCGTATTGTAAAAGTGAGCAGATCTGATGTGCCTGCCAGATTGCCATAATTTCAGTTTTGTAACTGCAAATCCTTCTGGGACCAATAAACAATGTTAAATTAAAACAAAGTATTTTTTAAAAGCTACAAATATAAACAGCACCTTTATTTACGGCGAGATGACTATTGTCGCAAACATTTAATGCGTTGAAATTATCACAAAATAATGCCAATTTTTTCTTCATTGATTTTATTTGCTTCCATGTAGATAGCATTCACAGGCTGGCTTCGCCCAGATCAGGCATTTTGGGGTACTTAATAACTTCACTGTGGCAAAAATGGTTGCCTTTGCTATAGATAAGTTGCACGTGCAGATGCATTCGTTCCATATATCATTTCGCATTATTCCTTTATTTAATTATTTATTTAGAAATGAACGACAAAATTCACACAATATTTGATTTGTAGCGGCAAAACAGCCTCAAAATGTCTAATTTCTGATACAAAATCTATACACGGATAAGTGATAGTAAGCTAATTGTGCATTTTCTTAGTTTTTAGCATGATAGGGTTAGATGCATCTTATTAGCGTCTCTATTCTCAGTTGTAAGTACCCCACAATGTCTACTAAACCACATTAGACACGCCCACGAGCTGTGTGACGTCATGTGCATATTTCACATACTGAACATATATTTTGGCATAAGGCTGAACTAGGATTTAACACCTTTTTTAGGCTGTTAATTAGTTCTTTTGATAGTTATCAGATAAAGCCATAATTCGTTATAGATGTATAACATCTTACAACACCGCTAGAAAAATTTAAAATAAAACCAATGATTCAAATGGCCAAATATTTAATGATTAGGCCTATATGTTTGGTGCAACCGAAGCAACCTTATTTACAAAGTCGGAGCTAAAATTCAACGATCAAAAATCCTTTATTAGTTTCACTCTACGTTATCGAAAAAGGTGTCTACATCTGGATGATTATCCAAGACGTCTCCGATCTTGGACATCAGATCGAGGTGCTCATCATTGAGGGAAACCTTCTGGTCGGGTAGGTAAGAAAACTTCGAGAATTTAAGTGTGTATCCCCTGTCTACAAGTGCAGTTTTCACTTTGTAGAACTCCCTAGGTTCACACAGAAACTGAAGAAAAATAGGAGAAAATTAGTTAGGATTTGAAATTTCCAAAAAATTATCATACTGAAAGCTTGAAATCCAAATAGGATTTATTTTTGGAAAAACGCAATTTTCTGACAAGTGCTGATGTTTACCTGAAGCACAGCAGTGCCATCATCTGCAGTAGCCTCCACAACATCTTCTGCTCCAACATCAATTGCTACATCAACGGCAGTCTCATGGGCAAGGTTGCTAGGCATAGGATCGACTGCAACAACCCCTTTGTATTTGAACATGTGACTAATACCGTCCACAAAGATCACTCTGTGGAAAATACAAAATTTGAGCTTTACACAAGCAGTTTGCTGGCCAGAACTTATCACCAAAATTAGATTTATTCTTCACATCTCACCCAAGTTTGCTCAATTGATACTTGACTTGGTTGCGCGATCTGTTGATGTTATCAGTTAATAATTCGACGATGAAAAAGGTTCCCCCTGGACCCTTGGCCTCCAAGGTGAATGGTTTCAGTGCTACCTCCTTGGAACCCTGGATGGCATAATTGGAAACTCTTTAATTTTATTCTAGAGTTCTTCATCCATTCTCACGTCTGAGACTCATGTGTGTTTTTCATTTTGTGTTTTTTCAGCGATTTGCAGGCAAATGCTGGATTAATTTCCCAAAACAATACACCTAGGGCTTGTCATTTTTTCATTTGGTAACTTTATAAACAAACGTTAAATTGAAGGGTGTCACTCAAACTTCAAGTTGTACGACTGAAACCCACCAACTTGCCAATGATGAAAATGTCTCGGACACGTGGCCTTTAAATATAACCTGCTCGTTTTGACAGCAGTTATCCATAACCTTACCTCGCAAGATTTAATGATGTTTTCAATCTTCGAAAGAGGCATAGCGAGCCGCTTTGCTTCGTCCACCACATGTGCCAGCTGAGCGTTGAGCTTGGGATCCGGACTCTTGCCCTCTAAGCAACAGAAAACAAGAAATGCTCCTCAATGGCTCTCCAGAAAGCAAATCAAATTTGACAGATGCGTACGTACCGTGAACAGCAATTTTAAGCTTTACAGAAAGCTTCGAAAATGCTACTCCTCTGGCCATATCATTGGCCTGTTTGACGTGTCTGATATTCTGCCACTTGCTGTGACCTGCCGACCTTCGTGGCACCACCAAGACCCCTCGAGGAAGCCACTGACAACTCTGGATATCAACCCCGACGGCTGCCACACATGACATCCCCCTCTTCAGCAAAATTTCACAGCAGTTTATGTGATTGTGAAGTTCTGAGAGCTGCGGCTCGCATTTTTGGAGGTACCCTGTGCTCCTTACCAGATTGCTGGTCCTCAAGAGGTTGCCACAACCCTTTCCTAAATGGCTCATATTTCCGTAGAGGAGGGCCCGTAATCCCCGCTGGCAAATCATGGGTTTTTCAATAAATTAATGTTTGTTTATAATTTTAAAAAAATCAAAAAATTCTTACGAAAAGTTGCGCAGAATATCAGAACACGATAAAAGCCGGCGGTGGCGAAACATCCGACACGAAGTAAGCCGACAGCCGCAACATCTAACACGACATTAGCCGAATGTATTCAAATTCGTCCGAGCGAATGGCGGGCTATTCAAAATTTAGTAAAGTTGATAGTTCGGTAAAAATGCATTATCCTAGTAGTTCGTAAAAGCGCGAGTCGATTGTATGCACTAGTCCATGAGAAATCGCACTTTGGAAGTCGCGAAGCCACGTGTGGAGGTTATCAGGGTTCCTCCAGAATTTTCCTTTACAACTTCCATGACTTTTCCAGGTTTTTAAACAAATTTCCCTGACCAATGAACGCATGAAGAATTAAACAACAATACACGACCAAAACAATTTTGGCCTCAACAACTCTCACATCAAGCCACATAAAACACTTCAGGTATTGATGAGGACCAATGAACGCTTGGAAATTTCGCCAATTTTGCAAGTTTGTCCTCGAAAACTGTCGACAATTTGGTAAATTTGTCCCCGGAAACTGTTGGAAGTTTTGTAAATTCTTCGATCGGAAAAGATCGAAAATTTGGCAGATTTATTCTCATAAAATGTTAAAAACTTTGTAAATATGTCCTCGGAAAAAGTTGAAAATTTTGCAAATTTATCCTTTAAAATTGGTGAAAATTTTGCAATATTATATTTATTATTGAACATTTTGAAAATTTGTCCTCAAAAACTAGAAACTTTTTGCAACTTTTTCCCCGGAAACTGTTGAAAATGTTGCAAATTTGTACTCGGAAAACGTGAAAATTTGGCAAATTTCTCCTCATGCTAAAAACTATGTAAATATGTCCTCGGAAAAGGTTGAAAATTTATCCTCTGAAATTGTTGTAAATTTTGCAAATTTGCTCTCAGAAAATATTTTAAAGTATTAATATGTGAAAACATTAAAACAATGAATTTCCCTAACTTTTTCAAACTAAGTCATTATTCCAGGTTTTTCCAGGTCTGAGGGAACCTTGGTTATCGCTGCGCAACTGCCAAATTAAAAATCGTGAAGCTTTTGTCTGAGCACCGCTATTATTTTGATTCTTTGATACTCTCAAAACTTACGAGTAAATATTATCCTCCTAACTTTAACAATAATTGAAAAAACTTGCACGTCTACTTATTTGCAACTGCTCATCATGCAAACATGAAAACTTATTTGAGATCAGGTCACTCAAGAACGACCAAGAATTGAAAACATCTCAATCGCACCACTGCTAAACTGTTTACGTATATTTGAAGCGCCATAACTGCCAGAAGAGAATGCACGCAGGGCTTTCTGATTAATCATCACCGGAAGTAGTTCGCCAAACACATGTACGTGTTCTTTAATATGAGTGCCGGAGTGGTGTGGTCTGGGGGCGGGACATTTAATCAAACACGCTATTTATAAAATATCACCCGTTCAATGGCACCGTGATAACCCCGTTAATCACCACTTAGGAATCTCATCACAATTAAGGTGATAACCAATCCAAAAAAACAAAACCAATAAGAGTATGCTGACGGAAGCAAACATTTTCCAAAAATTTACGATTTATCCCAATGAAAACTGCTATCGAGTCGGCCGTAAAAGTAGATTAAGAAATGTTAAAAAATGTGCGAATTGCCAGTGTAAACAGTTGCGGGTTTTCATTTCAAAAACTTGAGAATATTATTTAAAAAATTGCGAATTTGTTTTTAAAATTTGCGAATATATTTTCACAAATTTTCAAATTACAAAAAACTGCGGTATTTTCCGAAGCATGAAGCATGATGTGGGGATATACTAATGGCGAATTCGACTGGGCATACCGGTGTAGGCTACAAGATGAGGCATAAGTCTGTTAAATTGGCACTATTGCAGGCAGCATGCTCAATAAGACTATACAGACTTATGCCTCACCTTGTAGCCTACACCGGTGCAGATTTTTTGGACCAGTCGAATCCGCCATAAGTAAATCCTTTAATCATCTTTTTAGAAGTTGTTCATAAACTGCATCATAGATGGCGCTGGCTACTTTTGCAATCTAATTACATGTACTAACATGCATTTGTCCTTCCAATTGAGATACAGTACATGTAGTTCTAAAAATAAAAGAACGATTTTATTGACAATATACTGTTTTAATGCAATTCAATTGTATACGGTCGAACGGAATTTCTCCAAGTGGAAAAACAACCAGTTATTTTTAAAGTTATCCAAATATCACATCTCGTTCGTCGGAAGAAAACAATAATACCACATGGGATGATCAATTGATCAATTAACATATTGTTTGTTTAACCTCGTCTACGTGTGCTGCATGCAGACGATTCAAGGTTCCATTTGCTTTATCAAGGTGTGACACTAGAATACTAGATCGTCAGAATCACCTGATTTGAATTTTTGTTATGCGTTGGTTTTGGATATATAAACAGCAGTTAAACCATAACCCCCTAGTGTGCAAAATCGAGGCGCTAGTGTGTTTAAAAAATACACTATTGTCATCGCTATTTTAAATCACTTTAATGCGTTCCTTTTGCACACGTGACTTCACGATTGTCCAAATACGACTCTTGAGACTTAATTCTGCCTGAGTACCCCTATTGAGTCAACAATGAGAAATTTCACTATGTACATTATGCATAAATTATATCGCATCCTCGCTTCAGCAGTGGCAACTATTTTTTGAAAACATTTTTAGAAATAAGTTTTGATGTGTGGTAATGCATTTCAGCCAAAATTATGATATACTCAGTTATGTCGCATATACAAAACTTTAATACTATAAAGTATCAAAATGTATCATATAATTTTTTTGCATATACGTCATAAATTATTTAAATTATATATTAAAGTATCAAATTTGTGTATACGACAATTATTGAATTTATGTCGTATATACAAATATTTGATACTTTTTGATAAAGTACCACATGGATCCGAAATATAAGTGAAATATATTAATATAAAAAATAATAGAATTAAGTTTTCTAAAATTTGAAGAAAACGGGTATACACTTTTAATAAAATAAAAATATTTACTGTTTATACAGTAATATTATTTTCAGTTTTCAGTCGAATTTAACTGAATATATACTGTATCATACTGGTTTGTAAATTTTTATTATATTTTTAATTTTTATATTTTTATATTTATATTTTTATACTGTGCATGTATATAATAGATTTCATATAAAAATATACACTGCATAATTTTTTCTCAATTCTGGTATAGTATATGATTAATTTTGTTTGCATTTTTTCAAATGGATTTATATTTTGCATTTTAAACCGGAAGTTGGCAGTTTTTGTGTTGTGACATTTCTGAAGCGGGGATGCCATATAAAAAGATGATAAGTTTACAAATATATACACTGTATAAACACGTACAATGTACTTTATTAAAATTGTACACACGTTTTCTCAAAAATTTATAAAACGTTAATCCTATTATCTATTATTTTAACTTATTTAAGTTATATTTCGGAATATATATATTCCAATTTTATACGAAACATTATATACAATTTATACATATAATTCAAATTAATATAATAAATAATATGATTTCAAAGAAAACGGGTATACACTTGTAATAAAATACATATATTCATACATAAATAGATATGTTTTATACGAAAGTTGTATAAATAGTATTCAAATTGTTTACGGTATACATGTTTTGAATTAAAATTGTACATGTAAATCCGTTTTCTTCAAAGTTTATACAACTTTAATCCTATTACTTATTACATTAATTTATTAAAGTTATATTTTGGAATGTATTCAGTATAAACAGTTTTTATACTACAAAGTAGATACATGTACTTTAAATGCAATCAATTTTTACACTCCATAATGTTGTCGCATTCCCGGTATACAATTTTTTTTTGCATTTGCATTTGTATTGCATTTTCATGGAAAAACTCAGCCGTCCTAGAATCTCCCGAAAATGGAGTACATGTATTTTTAGTCAGTGAGCAACTCCTCCTTGCCTCAGGTCAAGAAGCACCAGCGTACCCGACGAACTTTTCGGCGCGGCCTTCCCCCTACTAACAGCAGAACGGCACATAGCGCACGCGAGCAGTACCCGTCAGTGCACTTTCGCAGCTAAATTAAGCAGAAC
>JAQGAO010006165.1:0-12626 GCA_034697705.1 Ommatoiulus sabulosus
GGTCTAGTGTTTGGTTTTCCCTGCAAGCTAATTTCAGATAGAGGTCATTCCTTCCTCTCAAAGACTCTCAAACAGTTCTTGGAATTGGTAAAAACAAAAAAAGTAAATACATCCGCCTACCATCCACAATGTGATGGACAAGCCGAAGCCGCAGTCAAAATAATAGTTAAACTATTACAAAAATTTGCAGTAACCAATCCCGAAAATTGGGATTTACTATTACCGTTTGTTGTCTTTCAGTACAACACAACTATCCAGGACTCAATCCATGCATCACCTTACACTGTCATATATGGTGCGTTGCCTCGCATAGTAACCTTAGCTCCTCCAACAGAAACCGAAGTTAACATGTATAGTACACCGTTAGCCGAGGTGTGTATTCCGGGGTTTACCAGCATTAGAGATATGGTTTATGACCATATCAAATTAGCTAAATCCAAGCAAGCTAAACACTTCGATGCACGGCATAGAGATGTAGTCTTTAACGTGGGAGACTTGGTATTATACAGGAGCGCCGCGATACAGCCAGCTGGGTCTAAATTGAAACCGCCTTACTCAGGTCCTTATACGATTGTGAAACGCATAAACCCAGTTGCGTATATGTTGTGTGCTGGTAAGTCATTTGTACCTTTTTCGTCTCATGTTTCAAAATTAAAAGCCTTTTTAAAGAATGATTTGGCAAAGCTATGAGCCGCCCCTCTTGACAGTAGAACTTGAGGTGCCCGTGGAAGAAGATTCTGGTCTTCAGGACTCACTTACTCCATTACGACTGGTCAAAGACTTCTCGAATCCTACCATGCAGTGGCGTCTGGTGCAGTGCTTCGACGATCCAGAACCGCAAAGGGATCTTCACTTGCAGCCCAGTACAGCTACCATGTCACAAATGGAATTCCAATCTGAACACCGGACTCAGCATTCATCATCGTCAGCCATGCCACTGCAAAGATCTTCAATCATGGATTTACAGACCACCACAAGAAGACCATCTCCGACTGTTACAAGAAGTTCGCCTCATCTCGCTCCTTCTGCATTGATGTCCAGATCTTCACCATCAGCGGCTGCAACACAGCGAACGCAAGGACCTACAGTATCCTCCAATGTGAATATTACGAGGAATTCACTTCGTCCGCGACTGCCCTCAACGACAAGAAGGAAGTAGTATGCCGTCACTGATGCCGAGGCGTCATCTGCAACGAGTGGGCTCATGTGACCCTCTGGCGCGCTAATTATGCAAAAGCGCACAGGGTCACCTCTTGTGTAATTTTAAGTAGCATGCCTCTTGCAACAATTAACATTTTTGCATAAATTATTGCATCATCGAATTTTTCTATAAGCATGCCGGGAGATTTAACGAATAAAAGGAGAGACAATTTTAGCCAAAGGGGCAGATCAGATGTTTCGTCGAGAGGTGCGGATCTAAAATTTGCGTTTATGTTTGATTGATTGGCGTATGGATTGCCGGTGAACCATGTGCTCCTAAGTGCCCGGTGCACTTGATGTTTCGCGATTCTTGGCCAGTCGTTTTTAGTACATTATCGTGATATTGAGATGCATTGAGTGATCTACCCGCGATACGACTTTGAAGGCTTCGGGCATTAAGATCCATCGAGGTCTAACAACTTAGATTGATGCCCATTTCGTCAATAGTGATCCGTGTTCATGCACGCTGTTGTACGGGAGAAAGAGAATTGTTGTCACGGCGTCGTGTGAAGATCGGTATAGAGTCGTTGTTGCAGTGTGTGAGTTATGAGACTAATATTCGAGATGATCGCATTTTGTAAACAAGTATCATCGCTTGATTTGCTCGTTACGAGTGGCGTTCAAATCGTTCCTTGATGCCTGATCTGATTTTACTGTGCAATTGCACCATTTTAGTGGCGTTTGATAAACACGCATTTTAAAGGCAATTTAGCCTAATTGTTTTAACAAATTGAAATTTGTGCCTTGTCCAAAATTCCTTGTCACATTTAATAAACCCATTTCAAGGTCAACATTCAAGTTTCTTTAATAGACTGCTGGTCATTAAATGGGAATGAACCAAAGGGCGATTTCACCTTCACGTATTGGCAAAATTTGAATCTTCAAAAATCCAGTAAGTCACAGATTTCCAACAGTTTCCAAAGGCAAATTAGCAAAATTTTCAATTTTTTCAGAGTACAAAATTTTCGTTTTGGGGCCATCCAGCAATTTTAATCCGCAAAATTTTAAAAATTGTCATTAAAAATTTTTGCAAAATATGTTCCAGCCTCGGGAAAAAAGTCGGGATAGTTTAAAATGATATTTCTGGGGGACCGTACCCAGTGATTCTTAATTTCGTTTCATTTTACGAGTGTTAATATATGTTTCAGCACATTAAATTTTCGATTTACATATAAACTTAATATTTTAGTACTGTACTAAATGCTATGTTAAAAATTGTGATAAAAAAGGGGTGTCTAAAAAATTTTGAAAATTGCGTGACATCATTTTTGGATGACCCCTTTCCGAGTACAAAATTGCTAATCTTTCAAAACGGAAGTCAAATTTTGAGGACGTCGTTTTTAAATGGCCAATTACTTGGGAAAAGAGGGAAGGTACGGGGATTTTTTTGACAAGTTGTGACATTGGGGGTGGGGGGTCTAAAAACTTTAAAAATTGCGTGACGTCATTTCTGGATGACCCCATACTGGAACTACTGTGTTTTGATCCAAGTAAACCAAAAGGACGTGAACACAACATTGAGCCAAGGGGCCGTCCATAAATTACATAAACAGCCAGGGGAGAGAGGGATTTCTTGTAATGTGAACCATTGTCCACCTAAGGGAGAAGGATATATTACAAATGTCCACGTGGACACGTTCTCTTTTTGCACTTTGCTTTTGCTAATTACATTTATTAATACCTAAAATTTAAAAGGTTCGCGTCATTAAAAACAATCATTTCATTTTTAAACATTGATAAATCAGGGTACCTCCAGATCTGGAAAACCTGCAAAAGTCAGAGAAGTTGAAAATGTGTGAAAAACTCAGGGCGAACTCAGGGAAGAATGGCTTATTTTGAAAATTTAGGGTAATTCCACATAGTCACGTTGTTGCGATCCCATTTTCCGAGTACAAATTTGCAAAAAATTTTCCACGTTTTACAAGGACAAATCTGAAACACTTCCCTACTTTTTCCGAGGTCAAATTTGCAAAATTCTGCACGTTTTCAGAGTACAATTTGGCAAAAAAATTTACGTTTTCCAAACCTCCGAGGACAAAATGGCAACATTTTCCAGGTTTTCCGAGCCCGCATTTTCCGAATACAAAACTCTCAATTTCTTAAAATATTTTCATGCAAATGTTTTTCAATTTGTAGCATTTTTTAGTAAATTTTGCGAAATATTTTCCTGTGTCGATTTTTCAAAATCTGTAATTTTTTGACATTCTCATTGTTCAGGGAATTTTTTTTTATTCCTTGAAAGTTCAGGGAAAAATCAGGGAAGTTGAAATGAAATTTCTGGGGTATTACCCCTGAATAACTAACTATCTTAAAGCGTTAAAACAACGCTTTAAAAGAACCTAAAAAGAACATGTGAACATGATTTCATAATTCATAATGAAATTATCGAACTGAGAAAAAAATTTTACAGTTTGGAAAAGTAGTCGTTGAATTTTGGAAAAAAACAGTTGCTTTTAGGAAAAATCTATTCATTTAGGACAAACATGCTATATTTAGTAAGATCACTTGGGGAAAATCGGTCCAAAAAGTTAGTTTTGGAAAAGGACCATCTAGAGAAAACTGATCGTAACGAATGGAGTGTAACGAAATAATTTTTACACTTGTTAATAGGGATAGTCAAGGCCTATTTATTGTAGGAACTATCCTAGCATTCGCCTAAAGAGATTGTGGGTAACCATGAAAAACCACAATCGAGGATAGCCAACACGGAAATCGATCCCGGGTCTACCGAATGCGAGGGGAGTATGCTATCCACTCAGCCACCTCGCTCGGTACTTCTTTGCAACGTGGGTTTATATCTTCAGTGACATCTTTCATTTTTACCTTCTGAAAATATGTCAATTAATTGAAAAAAAATAAGACAAAAACACAAGCATCAGCCAGGAATCGAACCCGGGTCTACCGAATGCGAGGCCGAATGCAGGGCCACCTTGCTCGGTACCTCTAAACCACTATAATTTTTTGCTTATCATTAATTTTTATGAATTTTGTCATTAATATAAGGTTTCGCCTGAAATTTAAGCAAATTTTATATAATCGTAGCATTTTTTTTCTTTGTAAATTTCCATCATAGTCGTTGTAATATTTCGTTGCATCTTTTTGAGAAATTACTTTTTTTTAAAAAGTTTAATACTTAAGTTCGAGTGTAAGTTTTTCCTGTCTAATTTTTCCGCTTTTTTTAAATTTAATACAATGTTGTTTAAATTGATCTTATTTAATTAATTCGTTTAACGAATTAATTATCTTTAATTGAATTTTGTACAAAATTCATTTTTTTAAATGGATTTATCGCTGGAATTTTATTTTTAAAATAGTTAATTTCGTTGAAGGTAGTAGAAACATTTTTTTTAACGATGAAATTTTGTTTAAGAAATCTGATTTTTCATTTATGAAAATGAAAAATTTAGAATTTTTTTTCCAAATGTTATCAAAACCTAAATAAACGTAAAAGATGAATCTTCTACGTTTATTTAGATTTTGGCCATTTTTGGTTAACATTTTGGTTGAGAAAATTTTGTATTTCGTCGAACAAATTTCCAATGTTAAATACATAAGTACGTGCGATTAAGCAACTCGTATAAAATGAGGTTGTATTGGCGCTCCATACCACGAGAAGTGAATTAAGATTTTTTTTTTTAATTTTTAAAAAAAAAATGAAAAATAAAATTCTAATTCCACCCGAGTTGTGATTTTCAAATTTTAAGAACCATCCTGCTAGAAATTTTGGAAGGAATGCGTTATTTAAATAATGTTTACTAAGGTCTTTACATTTCCATCTCAGGTTTAAAAAAATTTCACATTTCTTCCATTTTTTTAAAATGAAATGTAAATTTACTTGGAAAAAACCGCAAAATTAAAAAATTCGTTTATATGAATGCATTATTCTCATGTTTATTTTTTAGTTTTTAAATGAAAATCATGGAAAAAACATAAAATTTTTTTAAAAGCTTAATTTTTCGGAGTTAGTATTGTTTATTTTACGAGTTTCTTGGGAAATTATTAGCGAGTGTAACCTTAAATTTTTAAAATAACAAGCTGCACATTTAGAAATTTATACTTTTTAAACTAATATTTGAAATGAAATGATTTTTCATCCGCAAAACTTGAAAATATTCATCCGCTTCTCGTGAAAAATGTGAAAAACGTTGATATGTTTTATCGTTTATCTTATACTTAAAAACTAAAGACAAATTTAGTCTTAATTCAAAACTTGCAGAATCACGCAAACCATGATTGAAGTTTTTTTAAAGTAAAAATCGAAAAAAAAAATTGAATTTTTCAAGGAATTTAAAAGGTTCAACATTTTTGACTGTTTTCGAGTACAGATTTGTAAGATTTCCAACAGCTTTCGAGGACAAATTGGAAATTTTTTTAACCTTTTCAGAGTACAAAATTTTTGTTTTGGGGCCATCCAGAAATGACATAACGCATTTAGGGAGTGGGGGGAATTTACTGAATTTGTGACAAGTCTTGACAATAGAAGTGAGGGGGCAGAGTTGGCAGTAGTTGAATACATTAAAGTAGAACCTCTATTATGTCAACCTCTAATATGTCAACTCTCTATTATGTCAACTCATCAGCACGTGGCTCCTGCCCACCAAACGGTGCGTTTTTTGGCTGACGCAGGTCTCAACCATAAGAAAATTAATTAAATACACTAGGGTACCTCGTTTGAGTCAGTAGTCCAGCTATTTCAACTAAAAAAATAAGGGATTTGGCATTGACAAAAAAAAATAAAGATGGTGAAACAGGAGAAGATTCATGATTTTCTTAAACCTGCCCAATAAAAGTGATCGTCCCTGACTTTTCCAGACATTTTCAAGTTCCCTGACTTTTTATGTAACCCCCAGCACCCCCAACACCCTGTATAAGCGATTCAATCAGTAAAAACTTGAAATTCATTTATCTTAATATTTTTTTATTTTTTATTTTCTATGAATTTTTTTAAAACTTCCGATGATTCTCGTAAATCATCCGAAAATATTTTATTCGGAAAGAAGTTGGAATCGAACGCAATTAATCAGACGTTTTTTAAGGTTCCCCCAGACCTGGAAAACCTGGCAAAGTCAGGGATCTTGAAAATGACTTAGAAAAGCCAGGGTTTGTTTTGAAAAACTTATGGAAATTTAACGCAGTCATGGCAATTCAAAATTAATATATTACGAGGTTAGCTCAGGGCCCATTTTACGAGTACAAACTTGCCAAAAATTTCCACATTTTCAGAGTACAAACTTGCAAAATTTTCCGTTTTCCGTGTACAAATAAACAAAATTTTCTACGTTTTCCGAGTAAAAATTTACACAATTTTCCACGTTTTCCGACTACAAATTTGCAAAACTTTACAACTGTACAAATTTTCCAAATTCTCTAGGTTTTCCTAGTGCAATTTTTTAACATTTTCCGAATACAAAATTTTCCCATTTTTAAAAAACATTTAAAAAAATTTACAAAAAACATTTTCAAAAATGTTAAAAAAAATTATGTTTTGAAACATGTTCACGTTAATTTTAAAAATTGTTTTTAGTAAATTTAAAAAAAAATATTTTCTAGTGGCAATTTTTAGAATATTTGTCAATTTTTGACGTTGTCATTGGCCGGGGAAATTCTTTTTAAAACCTGGAAAAGTCAAGGAAGTTGAAAATAAAATTTCTAGGGGATTAACCCGGTTTTCCCTTCGATTTAGCTGAGAAATAGCTCTCGAAAGAAACATCCTTAAACGACTTAAAAATTTAGTTTTTGTTAGTTTTTTACGTTTAGGATGATCTACCTGTTGAATCCGCGTACATTCCTACATTACAACTATTGTTTTGAAGAAAAAAATTTAAGCCGAGTCATTTCGACAACAATTTCAAGTCTGTTTTAGCCCCGGAAGCTAAAATTTAAAAGTCAAAAGCAACGACGAAATGCAATCTCTAGCTCCCAACAATATTTTATTATTAAGTAATTCTCCAAATTAATAATATACTAACTCGGAAAACATACGCCAAATCGAACTGTTTTCAATTCAAAATGAAGAAGTCACATGAAATGGACAAGGTTCCCCCAGACCTGGAAAAGTCAGGGAAGTTAAAATAGTTGGAAAAGTTATTGAAGATTGGCTTATTTTTTGAAAAAGTCAGGGAAATTCAACGCAGTCTTGAAGATCCAAAATTAATACTTCTACATGCTTAGCTCAGAGCCCATTTTCCGAGTACAAATTTACAAAAAAATTCACGTTTTCCGTGTAAAAATGTTTACAATTTTCTATAGGTTTTCCCGAGTACAAATTTTCCACATTTTCCAATTACAACATTTTCCCATTTTGAAAATTTTAAAAAAAATTTATTTTGATTTTTAAATTTGTCATTAGTGACTTTTAAAAAAATATTTTCCGGTGTCAATTTTGGTAAAATATGTCCATTTTTCACGGTGTCATTGATAGGGAAAATTTTTTTAAAACCTGGAAAAGTCAAGAAAGTTAAAAATGAAATTTCTGGGTGAACCCTGATAAAGATTATGATAAAATTATCAAAATGATGTGTATAAAAAAATCAAGCTAAAAAACCGTCGAATATACATTAATTCTGGAAGCAATCAACTTTCGGAAAACATGTGATTTTTGTAATTCAATGGGATAGGAATATGGTCATGGCCGATTTTAATATAGAAACTATCCCAGCATTCGCCTCAAAGGACCACAATCGAGGATAGCCGACACGGGAATCGAACCAGGGTCTACCGAATGCGAGCTAGCGAGAATGCTAACCACTCAGCCACCTTGCTCGGTATCCAGAATACATTTATAATATATATTTGAATCGAGCCTAGTTTAATAGTCTTTCATTACTCGATGATTTTCGTAATTAAAATCAAGTTTAGCCTGAAATTTAAACAAATTTGAAGCCTTGGAGGAAACGGGAATATATTACTGGGTTCCTTCAAACCTTGAAAACCTGGAAAAGTCAGGGAACTTGAAAATGACCTGGAAAAGTTAAGGAAAATTGAACGCAGTCATGGCGATCAGAAATTAATACTTTACATGGTTAGCTCAAGGCCCATTTTCCGAGTAGAAATTTGCAAAATTTTCCTTGTTTTCCTAGTACAAATATGCAAAATTTTCCTTGTTTTCCGAGTACAAATTGGCAAAATTTTTCGTGTTTTCCTAGTACAAATTTGCAAAATTTCCTTGTTTACCGAGTACAAATTGGCCACATTTTCCTTGTTTTCCTAGTACAAATTTGCAAAATTTTCCGTGTTTTCCTAGTACAAATTTGCAAAATTTTCCTTGTTTTCCTAGTACAAATTAGCAAATTTTTTCGGGTTTTCCTAGTATAAATTTGCAACATTTTCCTTGTTTTCCGAGTACAAATTTGCAAAATTTTCCTTGTTTTCCGAGTACAAATTTGCAAAGTTCTCCTTGTTTTCCTAGTACACATTTGCAAAATTTTTCTTTTTTCCTAGTACAAATTTCCAAAATTGTCCTTCTTTTCCTAGTAAAAATTTGCAAAATTCTCCTTGTTTTTTAAGCACAAATTTTCAACAATTACCGCTTACAAAATTTTATGTTAATTTCCTAAATTGTCGTTAGTAAATTAAAAAAAAATATTTACTTTTGTCAAATTTGCAAAATATTCAAATTTTTCACATTGTCATTGGTCAGGGAAATTGTTTAAAAACCTGGAAAAGTCAAAGAAGTTAAAAATGAATTTTTTGAAGAACCCTGTAATAATCCAATGAACGATGAGGTGCCAGTCTGCGTGTATCGCGCGCGTCATCCACTGTGACGTCATGTACAGAGCGCCGCTAAAGTAAAGGCGCTAAAAATGTAAAATTATAAAACATTCGTAACTTTATTTTAATTCATGTTCATTATTTAACAATTAAACTTAATTAAAGATTTAAATTAAACGTTAAATTCTTAATAATAAATGTCAAGTCGTCCATTTTTCAAATCGTCATTAACTTATTTCTAATTAAAAAATAATAATAAAACTAAATGTACATATTATAATAAAAGCACGCGCTCGTCCTAAAATTCCATCGAATTCCGAGTGTAAATTTTCCACATTTTCCGAGGGCGAATTTTTAACATTTTCCGAATATATATAAAGTTTTCCTGTTTTCAAAAATTTTCCAAGCAATTTTTTAAAAAGTTTTACATTTTTCCGGCACAAAATTGCCAAATTTTCCACGTTTTTCGAGGAGAAAATTGCAAAATTTTCACGTTTTCCGAAGACAAATTGCAAAACTTTTCGACGTTTTCCAAGTACAAATTATCAAAAACATTACACGTTTTCCGAAGATAAAATTTTTAAATTTTGAACAGATTATGAGGGCAAATTAATAAAATTCCCAACCTTTTCGAATATAAATTTGCAAAACTTTCTAAATTTTCTGAAAACAATTTTTTGTAAGTTTGAGACGTCCGTATGGAAGGAGGAGGGTCCTTATTCGGGGCTCCCCCAGAAGTTTCATTTTCAACTTCCCTGACTTTTTCAGGTTTTACAAAAATTTCCCTCGACCAATGATGACATCACAAATTGACACAGGAAAATAATTTTTTAAACTTATACTAACGACAATTTTAAAATTTAACATAGAACATTTTTTAATGGGAGAATTTTGTATTCGTAAAATGTTAAAAATTTGTGCTCGGAAAATGTGGAAAATTTATGTTGGTAAACCTAGAGAATTTCGAAAATTTGTACACGGAAAACGCAGACAATTTGTGCAAATTTGTACTCGTAAAATAGACCATGTCCGAACAAACGCCGCAACGCTTCGTGGTCTTGGTCAAGCCACAGTCCGAATTTATTCTAAATTTTTTTTTAAATATTCCATGATGTTTTAACATATTCCAAGATTTTTTTTAAAAACTTTCGACGATTTTGTTAACATTTTTTACGATTTGTTACCAATTTTTGTAATTTTTTTTTGATTTTTATTAAATGTTCTACGTTTTTTTTAAATGTTTAATGATTTTTATTTTTTAAGATTTTGTATATATTTTTTTTCATAATGTCTATCGATTTTTTTTTACATATTCTAAATTTTTCTTTAAGCTTTCGAAGGATTTTGGAACGAGCTTTTGTAAATTTTTTAAGATTTTTATTAAACGCTCTGCGTTTTTTTTAATTTGTTCTATAATTTTTATTTTTTTAAGATTTTCTTTATATATGTTTTTTTTCATACTGTCTATCGATTTTTTAAAATTTTCCATGATTTTTATTTCATATTCTAAATTTCTCTTTAAACTTTTAAAGGATTTTGGTACGAGCTTTTGTAAATGTTTTATGATTTTTATTAAACCCTCTGCGTTTTTTTTTTAAAAAAGTTTCATTGTTTTTTTTAAGATTTTCATAATTTTTTTTTTTAAATTTGATGATTCTCGTAAATTATCCGGCAAAATATACAGGATGTGCCGATATGGTTTGGCCAAATTGACAGAGTAGGTAGCTGGAAATATGTGGAGTAAAAAATACTAATGAACAGGGGGGCGCAAATCACTCCTTAACATAGAAAAGTGCAAACACACGTTGACATTCACCACGTGTTTTTGCTTATCCAGATTCCTGGATTGGAAGGGGAGGGAACATCAATTGGCCAACGCCTTCCCCGGATTTCCATGTACACATATACACAATTTTCCACGTTTTATGAATATTAATTTGCAAAATTGTTTACATCTTCCGAATAGAAATTACTAAAATTCTCTATTTTAATTTTCCAACCTTTCAGGTATCCGGACTAAATATACTGGACAAAACATACCGAGGAAAAAAAACCGGTAAAAAATAAACGGAGCAAAAACATACTGGACAAAATATACTGAAATATAACAATTTCTGATTGGCACGAGTATATTTTGTCCAGTATATTGTGGCTCAGTACATTTTTTTCCAATATATTGTTCCCCCAGTATGTATTGTTCAGTATAATTTGTTCGGTATGTTTTGTCCAGTTTAATATGTCCAGTATGTTTTTGCGCCTTTTATTTTTACCCCAGTATGTTGGGTTTAGTATATTATGATCAGTATGTTTTGGTCAGTATATTTTGTCCTAGAAGCCATTTTCAGAGGACAAAATTGCCAAAATTTTCAACTTTTTCCGAGCGTTAATTTTAAACATTTTCCGAATACAAAACTGTCTCATAAAAAAAAGTGCCGCGAATGTAAATGTTTAAAAAAATTTAAAATTATATAAAACGTTGGTAATTTTCTTTTAATTCATGTTCTTTTTTGACAATTAGACTTAATTGAAGATTAAAATAAACGTGAAGTTCTTAATGATAACTGTTAAGTCATTGTTTTTCAAATCGTATACATTCCTTTATTTCTAATTAAAAAATAATTATAATATATGTACATATAAAACTAAAATAATTTATAAAAATGTACGAAAATAAATATATTTATTTTGGCAAATAACATCTAATAAGTTTCAAATCACGCGCTTGGCGTAAAATTCCATCAATTTAGGAATAAATTCCACAAAAATTATACATCTTAATGGAATTCTAAAAACGTTTCGTTACATTTTCTTATAGAATTGTATAAAAATTTCGTAAGATTTCGAGAATCTAATCAAACACTGCACCAATTTCTCATCAAATCTTGAAAAATTATCATCGGATCCCGTAAATTTCTCCTAAAACTGCCTATCATTCTCATAAACTTCCAAAAATACGAGGTTGTGGTGGCGCTCCATACCACGAGATGGGAATTAAAAATTGTTTTCTGAAAAATTGATGAAAAATGTAAAATGAAATACGAAAGGTAAGCAAAATGTTCATGAAAAAATTATTTGATAACAAAATTAACGAAAATTTGTCATAAATTCTCGATGTCGTCACAATTTCGTGATAACTTTTAATGCAAACATGTTAATCCCCCAAAAATTACATTTTTAACTTCCCTGACTTTTTAAGGTTTTATAAAATTTCCCAGACCAATGACAACGTGAAAAATACCCATATTTTCCAAAATTTACGTGGAAAATAGTTTTTTTAATTAACTAACGACAATTTTTAAAATTAACGTAGATTTTTTTTGAAAATTTGAAAAACTATATGAAAACTTTTTAAAATGGAACAATCTTGTATTCGGAAAATGTAAAAAAAAAATCTGTTCGGAAATAGTGGGAAAAGTTTGCAAATTAATACTTAGATGACGTGGAAAATTTTGCAAATTAGCACTTAGAAAACGTGAAAAAGTTTGGAAATTAATACTCAGAAAACATGAAAAATTTGCAAATGTGTACATCGAAAACAAGGACAATTTGGCAAATCTTTACTCCAAAAATGTGGAAAATGTTTGAAAATTTCTACTTGTAGAAGTATTAATTTTAATCTTTAGATCTTAGAGATCTTTGGCGTTTCAGGTAGCAGGAAACAGGCGTAGAATTACTGACGATATTTTACACTTTATTTACAATAATTACAAACTTTG
>JAQGAO010006166.1:0-12626 GCA_034697705.1 Ommatoiulus sabulosus
TAGGGAGCCAGCTTGAACTTCCGAGTGGCCAGCACACGGGCACCACTGTAAGCCACAAAGGCAGCCCCGACTCCCTCTTCCGACTTGCTGCCATCAGTAAAGATGTGTAGGTGGTCCAGATGCACAGCATCCACCTCTGCCTGGTCTCTGGCCATGAAGTAAGTTGGGGCAATGCGCCGGGCCGGGTGTGGCAGTTCGGAGACAGGGGTTGCGGTGTCCATTCTGTGGTCTATTCTGCGGTGTCCGCTCGCCCCATTGGTGGCGCTTTGCCCCAATAAGAAAGGAAAATAAAAAAAAGGCCGCCCATCTCTCGCAAAAAATAGACCTCTGCGTATGCGTGGTTAGCATTGCTTGTACATATCAAACTTGTAATACTGTACATGTATCCTGAAAGAGGAATTAGAATTGATCACACTATCTGATTGGAAACTTCAGGATTTTTTACGGAAATCTACTCAGTTAACTGTATAGGTATATACTACAGAATAGTATAGGCCTACTATACACGCATGGCATCATTCTGCCGTGGGCTTTTATGTCCACGCTCGTTCTGCTTCACAAAGATTGTCAACATGGCTTCTCAGATAAAATACAGCGCTGTGTCTGGTAAAAAAAATTGGTAGCCAAATATAAATTTTCTCTCATATATATAAGATATGAAGCGAAAGTCTTAAGTTGACTGTTGATGGCAGCAACGGTTATCTTAGAACCGATGATCGTGTCATTCTTATTATACCAACAGAAATAGAGGAAATGAATAATTGTCAATGTATTTATTTTTGAGACAATTAATGGACTTTATGAAGATTAAGATTTCATCATCATGCAATTATCACGTAACATTTCATAATTGGAGAAAAGTTATACAGTAAGTATAGTGTGGCGACAGCCTCTATGGACGACCCTTCGACTGGTCAAAAAGACTACGGCGCTTTTCCCTGCTGACCTACGGGTCACCCAAAAATTCGAGTGGTGCTCCCGTAGGACAGGTATAAAAGGTCGCGACCTGGCCAAAGTTCCTTCTTCTCGTTCGACCTTCAAAAACGCGCGGACTGCCTCGACTCTCATCACGCCACGTGCTCGACTTTCGCCACGTGCTCTACTGCCACGTGCTGCACTGACGGACAGCCATAACGACTCGGACATTTTCTACATGTAAATATATCTTGTAAATCGCCGAATTTTGTACGCCGTATTCTTAAATAAAGAAGCGCCATTTCGCCATTTATTTCCTCAACTTTTCTGCGAATTTATCGTTCGTTCTTGGGGTACAAACCCCAAAATAGTGTTTGATGATGTCTGCTTGCTGCAACGGCTAACATTTTATTTTCTAAATCAGGCAGAAAATTCATCTGAGTACAGCCGATGATGCATTAGAATATTAGATGCTTGGATGCATGCTTGTTTGTTATCCAAAGGGAATTTAAACGTGTCCGTGTTCGCATGAAAGCTGCTCAAAATTGTTTCGCGTGTTTGCGTTATAAGTAGACATGTGGCAATTTGATCGAATTAAGCGATAAAATGATCCAATATATAAGAAAAATTCGTTTCGTAGGTTTTAATCGAATAAAATGGCTGATCGGATTAAGCGTGAGTGACTTAAGCGGCTTTCACTGTACTTAAATGTAAAAAAACAACATTTCCGCCCGCCCCTTAAAAACTGGAAAATTCGGTGTTAAAAATATTTTTCAAATAAAACATGGTTCCGTCCGCCCCACTACAGAGCTATTTTTAGGACGTTAAACAAGGAATCTTATTTCCAATGGCCTAACAAGGACATTTCGTCGGCTCCACACTGTTAACCTTGTACTTTTTTTTTTTTTTGCATAAAATTTACATTTAAATGTACAACTCATTGACCTTGACTTAATTCCACTGATCTTCATTGCTTAGACTTCCAAGAAGCGATCCTTTTATCAATAAAAAGGAATCCCTACTGTATACTGTAGTTGTGTTTTTTAAAAAAAGCGTTTTAAATGGAGTTTCACAAAAATTACACTAAAATACACTTGATTTATTAGTTAAAATATGAAAGTAGATTTGTCATTATTGATAAATTAATTTCTGTTGGTAATGTAACATTTAGGGCGTACATGTATTTGTCGCTAATTGTTGCCAGTTGTTTCTGGAAACCTAAACTTTTCGGATTCCTGATGGAGTGCTATGATTGCTGCCTATTTAAGTATAAAAGATGTAATCTCACTGTTCAAACATATATACTGCAGCTGTATTACAAAAGTAAAATACAAGTTTACGAATAAGATGGCTGAGCGTATATGCGGTATTAATTCTCCCCTCGCATTCTGTAGACACGGGCTCGATTCCCGTGTCGGCTATCCTTGATTTTGGTTTTTAATGGTTTCCCACAATCCCTCCAGGCGAATGCTGGCATAGTTCCTTTAATAAATCGGCCATGACTGTCTTCCTTTCCCATTCCATTCACCTTGTTAAGGTTTCAGATACTGAAACTGAATACACTCTAAAAATTTGTGGTTCATTCGGGGTTCTTCGGAAAAATCCGCCAATTTTTTATCAAGGTGCTGCGAAGCACCTCAACTAAAAATGGTGGCCACATCACCATTACTGGCCTTCAAGAAAGGTTTCATAGTTCTAAAGGTTCTTGGAGGAACCTCTTCAGGAATGTCACACAACGTGAAAGTCACTGAAAGCTGCATTCCAAATTCCAAAATCAGAATCTTCAAGTGTTGTTCGCAGTTACTGTTGGCTTGAGAAATTGTTTTCGTTGTGCAAACGAATTGCTTTTCCATTGAAAAACTGCTATCGTCCTGAAAAGGTATATTTCTGTTTAGATGTACATGTTCAACTGCTATGGTGTACAACATAAACTGAAATTTTTGGCACAGTAATTTGAACGTTTTAGGTTATATAGCTCAGATAGAGAGATAGGTTAGGCATAGGTTAGATCAAATCATTGCGCATCAAACCGAGACTTTTCTTACATTTGGACATTTGTTTGAAAATGTTAACGTTTTAGTTCAAATCACTGGGCTATAGCAGCTATTCAGCCTAATATCACGTCGTTTTCACAATGAAAACATAGCAATCACATAGCTACTTCGGAATGGATTATACTGATCAGGATTTTGTGAACTGAAATATCCCCAAAACAGTTGCCTTTCAAAATCATCCGTACAATTAAGGGGTTCAATGTATTGAACATTTCCCATTTACAAAGAAACCTTAAAATGGTTCAATGCATTGAACCTTTTCAATTTATAAAGAACCTTTTGCATTTTCAAAGAAACCTTAAGCGAGTTTAGTGTATTGAACCTTATTAAACTTGGTGTAGCAAGGGAAAGAACCTCAAAAAGTTCTATTTGGTATATATTTTTTAGAGTGTATAACAGTTTAGCTTGACTTAATTTGCATAATGATCCCCCCTGCCAAATGGTACTATATGTACTGACTGTAGGTGGATGTATAGAATAGAAGACATGAACCCATAACTGTCTAGCTTACGCACGCACCATAATACGTGTAATTATTCGAAAATTACATGTAGTTACATACATATATGTAGATCAAGTGAATTAAGAAAAAGAACTCTCAGCGAGACAGCATTTTTGAAGCAAATTTATTGTGTAAAATGAAGAGGAAACATGCACAATTAAACAAGCAAGGAACTTCCTTGGTACAGTGGTACTCGATCCAAAAGAACACTTAAGTTATCATTACATTACATTATGTCAGTACATTAAAAGCAACGAAATTGAAATAACATAAAACTTTGTACTTTTAATTCTTGAAATAGGTTAAATATTCCAAAAATGGTTAATGGGCCTTTAATTGATGACGCGCGCGTTACAGATAAGCTGTAAATTCGTGTTATCAAATTACGATGCAAATAAAATATTCCAAATTTCGCTGCATTAGGACAAGTAACAAGTGTTTGTTTGAGTTGTGCACGTTTCTATACGAAGTTCTGAATTTACACCACTGATAAATCATCGTCATAAAGTTACATCGGACAATGGTTGCCGGTAAACCCGTTATGCTGATCGAGCGTTACATCCCCAGGAGGCCTTCGTCGAAATCCGTCAACCAGTTGAGATATTCGTACAAATTCCCACTCTACTTCCAGACGCACTATAAATGGGAGCCTCATACCCAAACTATAAGAGTTTGTCAGCAACTCATCCGTTCTATAACCATGATCACCGCAGCATTCCTCCGTCTCTCTCTTGTCATGGCCATACCCGGGATCGTCACGGTAAGAGTTCATTTTTTTTAAAATGGCGGAAGTGGTATTTTGGATGGACTCAAGCAGAAGTACCGTACAGAAGAAGAATGTACATCCGGTGCGGGGAGGGTCGTTTGGGCACCATCTTCTTTTCCGATTCCGTCCTCCTCCTTGTCTAAGTTAAGTTCTTCTCCTTCCACGTACTGCGAGGTGTTTCGCTATTGTTGCCAGTCCGAAGCCCGGGTTAATGAGACGGGATGGACAAATAAGTGGTGATGCGTTGTCTTCTACAAAACCGACAACACGATTGATATTCCCTGCCGTGATCTCACTGTTTTTTTTCATGGCATCAACGGGCTCTGCGCCCATGGTTGATGATGAGGATGATTATGGCCATGTATCGTCTAAACCTTAGACGCAAAATGTCGCAACCCACTTCATAATTGATAAAACTCAAAATTATTGAATTTATATAAAAGCAAGTTTTTAAAAGACGCTTTCAAAAAAGCGTTTGAAAATATGTATACAGTAGATTGGATGCAAGTAGGCTACTGTAATGCAAATCAAAATACATTTTGTTTTGCGTTATTTAAATATAGTTCAAAATATAGTTTACATTATTAAAAATGCATTTTTAAATGCTTTTGAAAAATGTGTATAGTTGTAAATTCATTTCCAAATGCGCATTTTATTTATCGTCATGCATGTTAAAATGCAAGGTTCTTTAGAGGTTAGCATTCTCGTCTTTCATTTGGTAGACCCAGGTTCGATTCCCAGGTCGGCTATCCTCGATTGGGGTTTTTCATGGTTTTCCACAATTCCTCCAGGCAAATGCTGAGAGAGTTCCTATATTAATTTTAGTGAGCCATGGCTGTCTTCCTATCCCATCCTCCTCGTTAAAGTACCAAATACGGGAAATATAACTAATCTGGCTGGAAAACCCGGCTTTTCCCGGGGAATCATAAATATACAAAGTTGGAAAATTTTCAAGAATTTCAGAGGACAAATTTTCAAGATAGTCAAGTTTCCGAGGTCAAATTGGAAAACCTTCAACAAAATCATAAAAAACTGTAACATTTAAAAAAAATTGCCTCGCTAACTTTTGTCCCGTGTAGGTTTTGCAAAATGTTGTCATATAGGCACAATGTTTGAGAAATACTTAAAAAGGTCGCCATTTCAAAATACGAAAACCAGAATATTGAATCGAGTGTTAAGGATTACTCCCATAATTCATAACTACTGAAATGTAATAAAAAATTAGAAAGTAAAGTCAAATTCGAAGAATATCTATCAACCCGATGAAGTATAGCAGACGTCGCACATAGGTTATAGCACGAACCATGCAACCTAAAAAAGCGCACCATTTCAAAATAAATATCAAATTTAAACACTTAAATCATTAATGGATAATGCTTTTAGATGGGAAGGAGATATATACATGTATATATAGGTGGTTTTTAGAAACGAAATAATCTAAAATTAATAACATTACACAAATTTACCCATGGCGGTATGATATTCATACTGCCATTGCAAAAGCATGCGGCAATTATCAAAACAAGTTAAAAAAGGAAAAACAAAAGCATACAATTTTATGCTTTTGTTTTTTACTTTCTTCTAGTTTCCTTTTTAACTTGTTTTGATAATTGCCGCATGCTTTTGCAATTTTTACCTTTCAGAACTTGGCAGTATGAATATCATACTGCCATGGGTAAATTTTTGTAATGTTAATTTTAGATTATTTCGTTTCTTTTTGTATTAGACACCTGATGAAGACGTAGGTTACGTCGAAACGTTGTGTTTTAGAAAAAAAAATCTTTATGGTTGCGGTAATTTTAAGGCGCCTAATTGCAAGTTTAATGCCAACCACTTAATGAGAGAAGATGAAGATAATGAGAGTAGGATGAAAGAGATGCAAACTGCTCTAAACAAACGGTTAAGTTTTTAACATCTCTATAATTATCATTTATATGTCATTGATACCCGATGCATTTTTTTATAGGTACCAGTTGTCAACGACGAAGGTAATTGACCATTATAATTATTTTTCGCAGATGCACGTCAAGCAATTTACAATGTAGATAATATCAGCGCTTTCTGCCAACGTTGTTTCACTGTTTAAATTTCTAAATTTCAGTGATAGGGTTCGCCCAAGTGTCCGAATCCGTCGTTAGGTCACCGAGCGATGACCCCAATATCATCGACGTCCAAATAGACGCTTTCGGAGAGACTCGCATTCTGCGTTTGGTCCCCCACATCAATGACGTTTTTGCCCCTGACTTCAGCGGCTACATTGCTGATCTAAACGACAACGGAGAAGTCGTCGTCCAGAAAATTGCCACCACTCAAACGGTTAGTCACACGATGTAATCACATGTTACATACGTGGTTAAAATAGCACGAACAAGCCAATTTAAACAAATATGCATGACACAAAGGAAAATTCCAGCAGGCTATGACAAAACTTTTCAGATCAGACAAAAAATTAGTTTGCCTTGAAAAAAAAAATTCTTGCTAAGTTTTTAAAAAAGATTGATGCTCACGATGGATGCTTTGCGAAAAAATAACGGAGCAAACGATCAACATCCGGTTTCATTTTTAGGAGGCTGATGATATCCACTCGAAGCTTTACACGGACAGCACCGGAAGTGCGTCACTTTACGTGGAGAGGCGTCAAGGGCAGATTACATTGGTAACGAGTTTAATTTCACAAATTGTTTGGTTTGTATCGAAACATCTTCCCGATACTCTAAATAAGGAATTCGTACCATTCGCAAATTTTGAGAAATTTGGGCGGAAAACGTTTTGCTATGATTTTAAAATTCGTGTAGATGCAATGGACCTTATGCAGAGAGTTACGTACATTTTTAGTCTGCATCCAACTGCCTGCATCACGTGATCTTTAGATTGATATAACAACTAAAATAACGTATTTCCGAATACTTTTTGCCAATGGAATGTAATGTGATGATGGCATGAAGACGAAATCTGCATAATTTGTTTTATTTACCTATTCACGTTTCCCCAGTTGTGAAACAAAACATCATGAACAATATAATTCAATGCATTTTCAACTTTAAATAAATATTAAGGTCTATATTTTTATACGGTTTTGCATTATTTTAACTGATACAAACAATTCGCCTTTTGAGTTTGCATATCAATACATTGACTATTTCTGATAAATATATGCATGTACATTTTTCATTACCAGTTAAGATTAAAATACCACTTCACGATCCTCAATATCTATATAACCACTTCTATTCTCTTAAACATCTAACACTGGTAAATTCCTAACGATGTAAAAAGAAATGCATTTAAAAATATGTACAGACTAGCTGGAAAACCCGGCTTTGCCCGGGGAATCATAAATTTGCCATTAAAATGTATACAAGAATAAATTAAATAAAGTAAACCTAATTCGGAAAATTCTTTTAAAAATATATTTTTCCATATTAAAATGCATTTTCAAAATTTATTCTTATCATTGCACTCAATTCATATTTTCAAATGGAATTTCATTTCAATGTGGGTGACAATATCTGAATTTTCAGAATTTCCCTAGACTGTTACGAGCCTAACAAATTTAACAAGACGTTTAGTTAAAGAAACTTTCTTCTTTATTTTTGGTGTAAATAAAGGAAGGCATAGTGGATCACGACACGCGCATTGAGTGTCGCAACAACCGCCAGGAGCGCGCCATATACAAGCCTGTTGTTCACATGATTTATAAACGTACGGAAAATCCTCGGGGCACGTGTCGCACCATTGTTCCTAACATAACAGGTGGGTGCAAAGCAAGATCATAATGTTGGGGAGACTTTATTCTTAATTTATTGTTATCTGTTCGATTTGATATAGGCTATGGTATTGGTTTAACAACAAATTGACCCACCTGTCCAATTTTTACATTTACCTATGTACAGTATATTCGAAAAGAGCATTATTAATCAGACAACCTGTTTTTTTTAACAATTCCAAGGTTCAACATCATCTGACGAGCACATGGTCGAAACCAGGGGTCTTCCGGCTCTAATTCAACCGGAAGTGTTTGTGGTCATGGATTACGAAACCTCCAAATTCCACAATTTTAATTTAGGCGCTGCCAAGAAATACCTAGGGATATTTTTCAATTCCGTAAGTTATTTAAACTCAAGATAATCATTAAAAAATTTAGAAAACTTAAAAATGTTGCAGGTGAACAGACGTTTTGCGACCATACCCTATCCAAAAATCAAGAACGTGATCACAGGAGTCTACCTAACCAAAGTAAGATTTAACTTCAAAGACGAATGAGTTTTGAGAAGAGTTTGGTGCAACTTTGTTCAGATTTACAACCTACACCTTGTTTCGCGGAAAATATAGCTTGAACACCTGCAAAATTTCGTCGTCTACGGTTATTATCCCATTGTGGACACTAGCAAGACCTTAAACAAATTTGGGAAGTGGGTCATCAAAGAAAGGTCGATTACGACAAATTACGACATCGCGATGTGGATGACGGCGTAAGTAAAACAACTTTCTTTCCATGAATTTTAAAGAAATTTCAAAGAATATATATACATGCATATACAGTATACATGTACATGTATTTAATGAATAAATTTATTAAACAAAATTATAAAAGGCACACAATACCCCCGGTAGAAGGCAATACCTGCTTGCATTGATGCTGATGGAAATTGACCCCGTATTTCCACAATAAAAATTCATTACTAAAATGTGCAGAATACAACATATGTAATGCATTTCAAAAAATGCGTTATTAAAATGCAGATTGCGATGAAAAAGATTATGTATTGAAAATTACATGTGATCCAGATTTACATTCATTTATTTCCAAATGCATTTCTTTTTAATATGTGTTTATCGATATACAGTATAATAAGCGATATGGGCGTTTATAATTTAACCATTTTTGAATTGTCCAGATTGGATCTTGGTGAGTTGGAAAAAGGCAGGTGGGCCGGTGAAAGCATGTTGGGTAAGAAATCGTTAAACATTGTGTTACAATTCACAAAGTGCGGCAAAGCTTTCTGAAAGTCAATTTTATCCTTAAGCACCTTTAGAAAGTATGAATCTCCAAATTCCGCAATTTAAATTTGGCCGCCTCCCAAATTGGATTAATAACATGTTTGCAATTTGTTAGGATTGTCCTACCTTGCGGGAGCATGCACAGAAGACATGAAGGTCGGTCTAGGCGAGGACAAGCCCGGAAGTTACTTTGGAATTCACACGCTCGCGCATGAAATGGCGCATCTGTAAGTCCATTGAATTGATACAATTGCTAACCGACATGGGGAAGAAAAGGATAAGACATGTACAGAATTTTTAGTAATAAAGAGTTTTCTGAAAATTCATTTTTAAGAAATATATTTTTATCTTGCAAATATATTTACAAGTTTTCAAAATATGTTTAGATTGGAACATTCAAGTTATATCCAAATATCGTGCATATGTATTTTTAAATATATTTTAATAAATAATTTTAAACGTATTTTAAAGTATATTATAAAAAAATCCAAAGAACACATTAATATGATATTTTAATTACATTTAAATCATATTTATAAAGTTTAATTCAATTGTTTTTAAAAATTCTTCATACATGATCTGCTGGATATTTTTTGCGATGGAAGAAAATACATTTTTAAATATACAGTATATTAAATATATTGAAACCAATATATATTTATGATGCGGTTTTGTAAATGTTTGTATTTGAATAACACATTAGTGAAACATTTGCAAACAAATTTAGAATTTTTTTACATATAATTTAATATGTATACTTTACACTGCATTTGCGATTAGTTAACTTACAGAATCAAATTTCCATAAAAATTATAATATAAATCGTCAACTTAAATAAAAATAAAATGTATTTAAAAAAATTATTAAATAGATTTGTAAATCAGAAATGCCAATGTTTTAAATGTATTTCAAGGTATTTTCATTTAGATGTGAAATAAAGCTTCGTCCTCCTGGGCACGTATATTTTTCTTGATAAATTTAATAACAAACCCGTTTAAGTTTCAAGTAATATTTACGGAAAGAATTGTTACGAATTTGCGCAGATATTTAATTTTTAACAAATTAACATATATCCGATCCATTAATTTCTCTCTCACAAAACAATCCTTAAAGCAATTTCATTGATTTTCTGGAATATCTTTGACATTAGAAATTGAATGTAAAATCTTTACATGGAACTTGGCGAACGCTTTCATACAAAAATGCATTAGTTCGAGTTATTTCATGGACACCTTGAGTTGCAATGTTGTTTTAGTAGTCTGAAGTTATCAAATAACAAAATATGTTATTTTGTTTTTGGGTTGAATTCATTCATTTCATATGTGTTATTTTCATTTATTAAGGAAAATAGTAAAACGGAGCAACTTAATTCAATAATGGGACAAAATTCCTGCAGCCCAGAATAAGCTAATTCTTTTCTCAGACAGAACTGCCTTTAGATAATTTAGCTTTGCATAAACGAATTAAGGTATTTCCTTTAGGATGATCTTTGATGAAACGGTTTATGGACAATTACAATCATTTATAATTTTAGGTACGGGTCAACTCACGACGGCGTCATTAAGGATTATCCCAAGGGCAATCCTGGTGCTTTAAGTTGTCCCCCAGAAGAAGGGTATATCATGAGTTACGAAATTGGGTCCAAAAATAAGTTTGCCTTCTCATCCTGCTCGATTAACATGATGAAATACAAAATGAGGTAAGCGCATTGTGTTTGTAAGATTCGTTGTAAAAATCACATGATTATTCCACAAAATTCATCAATAAGATTATACTGCAGATGAACTTAGTATAGCTGTATAATATTTATTATATCATTAAAAATACATTCTCTACTTTATTCTAATGTTTTTAAAAATCCATTGTAGATTATCTTTTGGTATACTGTATAACAAGAGATACATTTTAAATACATTAAACAACATACACTGCATGTATTTGTGTGTATATACTGTACAGTATACAGTATAAAAAACATATCAAGAAACCCAAATTTAAATGTACTTAAAAAAATCATTAAAGAACTTTGTAAATATATTTTACATATCAGAAATATATGTTCTATTATAAAAACTAAATGCGTTTAGACTTAATGTAATTTAATATTTAAAAATGAAACAAATAATATCAATTCAAGGTCTAGTTTGGGTTCTTGTCTACTCACTACACCCGAGCCAAGTGTGGTAAGGCTAAATTCGACTTTACCTGGTACCATTAAAAGTTTAGACGAACAATGCTTATCCATATATGGGTCAGGATATAAGTTTGAGGTAAGTAATTCCTAAATTGCAATGCTTAATTAACATGCAACTCAAATGTAACCTCCTAGATGCTTTTAAACATTTTGGTTAATCAGAACTTGAATTAAGAATGATAAATTATACTTAATGAAACTAAATCATGTTGGATGGACATGTTTACAATAAAAAAGTGTGAAAGAAAATTTGATATAAATTATTGTATGATAACATTTACTAAAAATGTTTCGAAAGTCTTAAAAACAGAGTTATCAAAACTATTAAAAGCAGTATTCTTTGGTAAAGTTTTGCTATGAAATTATTAAATTACATTTAACTCTAACAAATCATATCTTTCCAAAAAATTTCTGAAAGGGTTTGAAAACAAATTCCAAAATTGATAAGAAACTGCGACATTACACTTCACGTATATTTTATTTCAAGTTTAGCTAAGTATTTACCAAAAATTCACGGAGAATTACCAAAATCATACAAAAATATTGCCTAATAGTTTATTGAAATTTTGTAAATTACACTAAAAATGTTCATCAAATATTTATCAATTTAGTTGTATATTATATATAACAAAATATAACTTAAATTAATTATAACAAACGTTTATGTAAGTTTCACTGAAAACCTGCGCCTGCGCTGTGTTTATCAACAAATTTAATTACAATGATATCAAAACTTTTACAAAAGTTCATATAAAAGCGGAATAAAATTCGTATCAGGACGTTTACGTAAGCCTTTAGTTAAAAAAATCCCCTCCAAATTGCACCATTTTTACCAAAGAGCTTTCCTTATCAAAACTGTAACGAATGTTTTTACCAATTTCTTACTTAAACATGTAGGAGTCCAGATTAAACGAGGTCTGCGTAAAAATGTGGTGCACTGAAACAATAAGTGACAAACTGAAGACAGTGGGCCCTGCTCTGGAAGGGTCACAGTGTAGAACAGGAAAGGTCAGTTCATATTCCACATGTAGTTGGCCAGCGTTTGGTGAATTCAAGGGTGCATGCAAGCAGGGCCGTGCTTAGGGGTTTGGTGGCCCTGTGCGAAGTAAAAATTGGGGGCCCCCTTTTTTTTACAAGTATTTGCTCAGTCATTACAAAAGAGAGTAGGCAAAACATTTTTTTTAAATTAAGCTA
>JAQGAO010006167.1:0-12624 GCA_034697705.1 Ommatoiulus sabulosus
AATTGCCTAGCACTGTAATTTTTCGTTTTACGCAAAAAACTTATCGCGGTTCTTTCTTCTTCAGTGAACGCCATTTTTAAAGACAAATTCAAATGATTACGTAATTAAAAAAGAACGTGACCTAGGGCAATTCGAAAGTAAAGAGAACAACAATATTTGTACAAATTTTCATTAATTTCCATTAACAATTAACCATTTTATGAGTTTTATAAAGTTGGCTTACTTTTTATTGGCCCACCCTGTAGATTTCAAATTGGTAAATTTCGTCACTCGAACAAATATTAAGATTGTTTTTAATATTATCTATATCTATAAAGAAGAGCTGAATGTGTGTTTGTTTGTGCCGTCACAACTTTTAAACCATTCACCCGATTTCTCCGAAAATTTCCAGGACGACTTATCCAAACCTCTGAATTTATCTAAGGGGTAACCGCTACCGAAAACATTACCCCTTCAGCATGATCGCACATTTTTACATCAAAATACACCAATTTGACTTCTAATATGGCCGCGGACGAGGGTCGTCCATAAAGTCGACCAGAACATAACACCTGACTCCCAATATTGCCGCCCCTTTCCATTCCTCACCTCAATCAAAATTGGCTTATAGCCGATGATGTCGGCTGATAATGTACCCATAATGCATCGCTTTGAATTAAAATTGTTCGTCGTTTGCTACTTCATCGGGTTGACAGATATTCTTCGAATTTGACGTTACTTTCTAATTTTTTTATTAGATTTCAGTAGTTTTGAATCAAGTGAGTAATTCTAAACACTTGTTTAAATATTCTGGTTTTCATATTTGGAAATGGCGGCCTTTTTAAGTATTTCTCAAACATTACGCTTATACTAGCATGCATGATGCAAAAAACGTTTTGACGCGCCACCAAGTGGCCAAAATATTAACTGAAGTGGTTGGGAGGTTTTTAGTAAACGATTGCCACCAGTTTAAATTTATAATAGCGTGTTCCCAATTGCTTTTAATATTTGCAAAACCCCAATTTTATGCCGCAAAATTTATACTAATATGAATTTAACATACAACTTTGAATAAAAAAAATGGGGGTGCTTCAAATAATATTTTAAATCTATTGAAATAATCCTTTAAAAAGTCTAGCCACACTATATACATGTATATTAGAGAACAATTTATCAAAATTGCATCAAAAAAATTAGAAAGGGTTCCCCCAGAAATTTCATATTTACTTTTCATGACTTAAGTTTTCAAACAAATTTACACGATTTTGCAAAGCCTATACACGGGACAAAATTGCAGGGTTCCCCCAGACCTGGAATACTGGAAAAAGTCAGAAAAGAATGGCTTATTTTGAAACAGTCTGGGAAATTCAACGCAGTCATGGCGAACCAAAATTAATACTTCTACATGGTTAGCTCAGGACCCATTTTCTTAGTTTTTCCAAGGACAAATTTTTAAAATTTTATAGGTTTTCCGAGTATAAATTTGAAAAATGTTGCCCGTTTTCCGAGTACAGTGTGCAAATTTGCAAATTTTTCCACGTCTTTTGTGTACCAATTTGCAAAAATTTTCACGTTTGCCTAGGAGAACTTTGCAAATTTTCCACGTTTTCCGAGAATTTTCAACATTTTCAACACTTTCAAACAGTTTCCGAATTATGTTTACCTTATTTAATTTATTTTTTTATACATTTTTATTGCAAATTTATGATTCCCGGGCAAAGCCGGGTTTTCCAGCTGGTGATGTATAATTACGGGAAAAAAACCATTCCTGGAAGCTAAATCCTTAGGAATTTTGAGTAAAACCACTACAGTAAGTTCAGTACGTGCAACCGTTTTAAAGATCTTTTTAAATAATTGGAAATTTATGCGTACGGATTTTTAAAATATGAAACTTACATTTCCATGGTTTTCCCTGAAATCAGGATTGTCGCTGAATGATATATTTAAAGAGTGAAGCAAACTAGGCGACTTTACCTTTGTACCCCACAATTGTTTCCACTAGAATGTTTTTTTGTCTACCAGCGAAAATATCCGATTTTTCCACGAGGGTCTCCTTCATGGACGCCCAGTCATTCAGGATGAGCACCCTCTTGCTGCCCATGGGCAAAGTAAACGCGCTTCCGTATGTTTTCGCCAAATCCATCATCGTAAGATAGGGGTATTTCCCCAAAAACGGTGCGTAGCCAACGACGGGCAGACCCAGGGGTCCTGGTGGAAGATTGTGAATTCGATTCCAAAACAGCCAAATCAATGAAGTGGCTGCCAGAGCCGTGATGACCAAACTTTCATAAAACCACTCCATTTCAGCACCTCAATCTTCTCAACTTTAGTATTTTAATAAGCGTGCTGTGCTTAATATTTGATGGACACTATAATTATTCAACATCTACAAAAAACTGGAAAACCTTGAATTAATGTAATATATACAGTAGTTGTTATTCATTTTTGTCTCTATTAATAGCAAGGTTAGCAACCTCCTCTGACTGTCGCACAGTCAAGGGCGTTATTCCTCAACAATACCCAAGAACCAATGAACCCTCGAACCCAATGAACACTCATTTAATCGTTTAAAAATGTGATGAAAATTTGATTGAACAAACATCACTGAAATATATACTGTACATATTTATAGCCATTATATCATTTTAAAATTTCGGCCATTGCATCAAATTGATAAATGAGGAATTCTTTCAGGTTTACAACTGAAAAAGAAGTTACGAATATAATTTGTAAGCTAAATTTGTTTAACGGTTCTTCATTTCAATATTCATGTAGGTTACATGTGCATTATGTGTGCATTAAAGTTTCTTGAAAAACAATGCAATTTTAAAACATGCATGTTTTTTCTAAACAACTACGCACATTTTAAACAAAAGTCCTTAATTTTTTATTAGAACACAAAATAAATATGTATAATTTTTGTCCTAACTTTCTCAGTAAAGAAAATTGGTTTCCAAATATGAAAAAAAAATTGGTTTCAAGTTAAAGGCTGCGTTTTCGAGGAAAACAAGTTCAATACTTTTAGGGGGCGCTTTTAGTATACTACATTTGTAAATTCAACAGCTATATTAAACATGTTTTAAACAGCTGTTTCAAACATTAGTATTTCATGAACATTTACTGGATTTCCAAAAACCTTGAAAGTGCGATGGTCAATCTGAAACTAATACTTTATTAACTTGATAATACAATAATTGACCTTGAGTTCTCAGTAAAAAGATATTTATGAATTATCGTACATGTATAATCAGGCAAGTCGAATGCAATTTCTAAGCAATCATGTTTAAGGGCTATTATAAGTCACATCAATGTTAATTGAGATAATTTAATACGATTATAAGGGGTGTTTCTTGAAGATATGGTCGTTTACTGCTCATGTATGTTGTGTGCTAAATTTTACAAACAAACGCGAATCTACTTTATATAATTATAACGCTGAACTTTCGTATGATTATCAGCTGATAACTAATTATCTTTTTTATTAAGTGATATAGTTGCCAAAATAAAAAATTAAGTTTACTGACTTTGTTAATCAACATTTAAATATATCTAATGTCTGGTTTTAACATTTAGGGAAAATGGTTGTGTGGCAAGTGTGATACTCACAACAGGGTCAAGCGAGGGTGGTGGAATTCCAGTTTGTGTGGAAAATGAAAACGTATGCATCAATGATGTAAAAAACAAGAACAGTTCCATTCTCGCTAATGATTCTCCCAGGCAAATTCGTTTACCTGAAAAATAAAACCGATACGAATTATTTAAAAATTGTTTTGTAATTGTGAATTTACAGTGAGCGAAACAGTATACTTGCAGTGTTAAAAAGGAATATTTGCCATTAGCACAAAATCGGCATTTAAAATTATAGTTTTTCCAGAATAAGTGCTATAGTTTTGTTCTTCATTATTATTAGTTTCGGAAATTTGGGTTAACGTTTTTACTATAAAGTCATTAAAGAGACGAGTTAATGCACTAAGGAGGCTCAGTCCCTTCTGGTATCTACTTATCTAAGCTATTCCTAGAAGTTTATAAACTTTTAATTGTACGAGTAAATTGTTAGGTTTGATAGAAATGTTGTTAGGTGACGTAAATCTTTTACAAAATCAAATCACTTGGTTTATGAAACTGAATATTCACTGTTTGCCATGGCACTATTGCGTTATATGTTTACAAAGACTTCTCCGTCAAGTTTTGAAATTGTTTATTGTTGTCTTGCGAGCACTGTTTTTATTTAAACAATATAATTGAGCTAGTTATTTAAAATTTTGTAAGACATTGAAATTCTATTTTCTGGATTTCACAGATTTAAAAGGTACGACACTTGCTAATTAGATAAGCACTAAAGCTCTAAACTGAGAACATGTGAATAAAAAAGAAAGTATTTACTTAATCAATTTGAAACCTGATTAGTTAATGAATAAAATGACTTAGATATTTAAGACATACCTGTAGAAAATGGTATCAGGTACTCTGGCCTTTGAATCTGACCATCGCTGTTAAGAAAACGTTCTGGTCGAAAAACATCTGGATCGCCCCATAAGTTTGGATCATGATGTACAGCCCAAATATTTGGTAGTACTTCCATGTCTTTTGGAATGTGATAGTTGCGAACTGATGTGTCTGTAGTCGTGCTGTGAGGCGCAGAAAGAGTAATGATGCTGGCAAATCGGTGAATTTCTTGTATTACTGCCTCCGTGTACGGCAAGCTTGCAAATAAAACAAGTTAATTTACAGACGTAAACATTAATATTAACTCAACTTTCTCCAAACAAAATTAAGTATCAAATTATCATAAGGGTTACCATTGCAATTAATTAAAAACATTTTTGTAGTCTTCAATAATATCGTAATAATGGCGTCTTTTTCTATTTTATATATATAGATTCTAATATATTGTAACAATCTAATGGTTGATAAACTCTTATGCAATTTCTGGAAATGAAATTCATGGTAGCAATCTGTAGGCCTACAGGGTAGATATAAAGCCCATGTGGAGTTTTGAACTACTACGAAAACATCTACATGTGTGTGGAATTTACGATCATTGCAATACCCGTTTGATTGACATGAGTGACATTGGACTTAGGATCGTCTATTGGACAAGTCTTAATATGTCTTTATTGAAAGTAATTCAATGATATAAAATCTGGGGAAGGTAGTCGCCAACTGGTCGGTCCTCCATTTTTTCGTATTTCAGTGTGAATCGAAATGTTTTTGAGAAATTTCGGTGCACGTGATGTGAATCCAATGGCATCTTAGGCATTCTTAGCAGTTGACTTACAAAGGCTTATCGCTATATGTTGGTAATCTCGCAGTCCCAATTACTTCATCCAGTTCCTTTTGTACTTTCTGTTGAATTTCTGGCCATGTAATCATATATCCCAGGTAAGCGTGTTACTTCCGGTATCTATTCCAGCTCCAAATAAGTCGATCAATACAGCTTTTAGAGATTGTCCTATTTAGAAAGAAAATTTAACAGAGAATATATTTACTAAATTTGTATATTTTTTTCGTATACACAAAAGCTAAATGAATATGAACGTTGTAAATACGTTGCTAGTGTAGGTATCTTAATATATAGTTTGTTAAAGATAAATTATACATTGTATATACCGTAAAATTGGTTTAATCACAAATAAATTTGTAATGGCAGAAGTTCTTTAAACGGTCTTTAACTGTTCTGTTTGTAGCAACGATTATTTATCAACATTTATTGTTTAATAGATATTAGGTATTTTGATTTAACAAAACAGATATTGTGTTGATAAAGAAACTATAAAGTTGCGCATATAATGCTTAAATAACCATTGATGAAGCAAAATATTCAAGACATTGACTTTCATTGGGATATCACAGAGCTTTCACTTACTTGTAAATATAGTTGTTTTTGAACCTTGTTCTTCGTGTTTAAAAATTTCTTTCAAATAGACATCAATGAAATCTCGTGAATGTCCCACTTGATAGGTTTTGATATGCTCATCAATTTCGTCATCGAAGAATTCGTGGAAGTCATGTTTGACGTTTACTGCACTTTTTGTTATCCCGGGCACATATTTAAGCCATGGCAGAAATAATGCGATACTGCTATTCTCAAGTATGTTGTTAAGTTCTTTCATAACACCGTTAAACTTTAGTATATGTTCGTCTTCGATAATATAGGGTAATTTCGCAGTAAAACAGAGTGACGAAATATTTGTGTACAGTATTGCATGCAGTTTCATCACCTTTATACACTGTAGCCGATTTATACAAATACCATTGTTGAAAGCAACAATGGTCAACTTCTAAACATACTGTACTTATACAGTTATAAAACATGCAATAGATTAATCTCAGGTAATTTCATGTCTACTTCATCATTGCATTGATATGAATGCACATTACATCTTTTTAAGTATTGGAAATTGCATTGCTATTTAAAAGATTACAAATGTTACCTCCGACTATGCTCCAGGTGATATTCATAAAATTAATGAAGAAAAACCCGGACATTTGTGCAACTGGTTTGGTTTTTAATCTGTCCATAACTTTGTTCACTTCAATCATAATGGTCTCTTCCATCGATTTCTTTCCAAATCCAAAATCTCGCAAATTTTGGAGAGTAAATCGTCTTTTTTCCTTCCATTCACTGCCTTCCGAGAAAACTATATATATAAATTAAATAAATCACGTGATACTGTATCTTGAACAGTTGGCTTCGGAATTGCCAAACCTATTAAAATCTGACATCTTCACTTATAAATTCGTCAAAGTTTGACTGCTAAATCAGACAGGAAAAAGTTTCAAAACATTTGAATATATAGTTCCACATTCGCTCTGTTTGATATGTTCATAAGCTTGTACTTCAAAATTCATATTATCAAATGTTATTTATGGTATATAACTGCTGTTTATGGTTTAAGCAGGCATTTTTCTCGCATCTGATTAGCTGCAAGTGAAATACACAAAAATTGGAGTTTTCATGTTGTAAATTAAGTTGTTGTAGGTGGCGTGCCGTCACATTTCTATTCAAATATCATGCATGTGCTTTCGATCAGTATACAGTTCTTTTTTAAAAAGGATCCTTAACCCTTTACATGTAATACTAGAAATCGGGATTTGTCCAGTGGAATATATTATACTTAGATGGAAACAGTTTTTCTCTACAGTAGTATAAACAAAGCTACATCATGTATTTCTTCTCTTAATTAATTTAGAAGATTAAAAAAGCATTATTTCTCCTAATAATATATAGATTTTTCATGGGAATTTCCGAAACCGAAATGAAAAGTACTACATTTCTACAATGTAGTAGTGCGTGGTACAAATAATCGAAAAGTTCAGATAAGGGAGGTTGACATTCCAACAAATAGAAAACCAATTTTAAAAAAAATAGGAAACATGTCAATTAAGTATCCAAAGTTATTTTATCACATTACATGTACATGTGTATCACCTTTATTGGGCAGGTTTGAAAAAATCATGAATCTTCTGTTTCACCATCTTTATTTTTTTTGTTAAAGCCAAATCCCTATTTTTTTAGTTGAAATAGTTGGACTACTGCTACGAGCAGGTCTCAAACGAGATGTATTTAATTAATTTTTACCAAGGTTGAGGCCTGCGCCAGCCAAAAAACGCACGGTGTGGTCGGCAGGAGCCTCGTGCTGATGAGTTCATAAAATAGAGGGTTCATATAATAGAGGATCATAAAATCGAGGTTTTACTGTATAGAGGACCCTCGTGCTCGCCGCCAACAGCGCCCTCCAGACCCTTGAGGTCGGGCAATCTATACATGCATGAGAGCAATGAGGCAAAGCCACCTTTTTCTGACCATGCGACGAAATTTGCATGTATACGCAAAGTACTGTGCAGGATATTGTTAGTACGGCACAATTACAACTAACTGTTTGATCTTATCACGTCGCGTCATTATTCCTAATCCGAATTGAAGCGCCACCTGTGTTCGTCAAGTTGAACGCAATGAGTTGACGGCGTGTATTGGAGTAACGTAGGATGAAATCAGCCTTTGATTCGTGTACACTCGAAATGCTAACATTGACACAGATTTTGAGCTGACCGCGTGTTTACATTTCTCCTTAATTGCTGGACATTTTGACCATCGTGCTACATCCGCCCCAAATTGGGAATTTTATCGTCGTTTTTATGCGCTCTTTGATGCGTGACCGCGCTCCATTCTTGTTCACACGCAAAAGGACAAACGCCGATTGGCGAGGGGACAGTGTCCTGTTCAACGGTCATCGAGGCAGTCAAAATAATCCACAGTCCCATAGCAGCACTACTAAAAACTACAATAAAATCTCTCGTAGAGCGCCATCTAGGGATCGACCGTGGCGCCAGCTCTCCGGCTGGTATCCTCTTGAAATCCACGTGATTTATGGGTTTCCCTTACCGATATTTTCAAACTGTTCGATAGTGGCGCCATGCATCTCTTGATTCGAAGGATTATTCCTCGCGAGTTATTTATGGTTGTCCCTTACTGATTTATGCCACTCGAGTTTAAAGCCGATTCACATCGAACAGATCCATACCGTAATTACGTCACGATGCGTTGCGGAACTTTAATAGCGTGACGTCACGCCGCATGTAACGGTACCGGTTTGCGTTTAACGTTTTTTTTTTATTTACTTCCCCCAAAAATAACGATTAAAATTGATCAGACGGGAAAAGTTGGATCAACCGGTACGGGTGCGTTTGCAAATGTCGTGTAAACGTCACCTAGCCCCGCCTACTGTCCTACGCGCATGCGCGGCCACGCAAGTGGCGTAATTACGGTACGGATCTGTTCGATGTGAATCGGTCTTTAAACTTGGTCCGTTACGGTTATGTTTACATTGTTCGATTATGTTCGCTCGTGGCGCCATCTCGGTTTTGTAACTCTCAAGAATTAAGCGCGTGATTTATCCACTACTCATCGTGATCGTATCTACACTGCTTTTATGGTCGTCCCAAATGGTCTTTCTCACGTCGCTCGATAGTAGCGCCATCTATCCGCTGCGTATGCCCCTTAAAAGACGCTCGATTTATGAACGACCCTCGTGCTCGTGGCCAGCAGCGCCATCTAGCCCCTCGGAGTCGAGCAATCTACACATACAGTAGAGCAATGAGGCAAAGCCACCACGAAATTTTTCCAGGGGCAAAATCCCCTGTTTTAATATTTTCGTCTGTAAAGCGCGCTTCGTTGTCCGCAAAGGTCATTTAGGCTTAATTTGGGCCACCTGTTGTCTCCTTCGTCCTCGACCGAGGGCAGCCACCTTTCTGCCCCTCGTGACCGGGTCGCCCCTCCGTCGCCAAAAATAGACCCATCCGAAACGAGCTTATTTTCAAAACGAAGCCAGAAAACCGATATTCAACGCGTTGAGCTCGTCCGGGACAGACGTTGGATCGAAAACTGAAATTTCTGCACAGGATTAGTTTTTAAGGATTATCGTGCGTTTTTGTGAAGGTTTACGCGGACTGACCTCCGCGCCTTTTGGTCTCGATGCCACCGTCTTGAGCTGACCCGGACCTTGGCTCGCTCGGAAATACTGTACTGCGTTGAAGTGCGCACTGTCTGGATCCAGCTTCGATTTACTGCTACTGACTGAAGTCAATAGCCGACTAGGTAAAATAGCTTTACTCTTAGTCTTAGCACGCATTTAAGCATGGCTCAAGCATGGCTCAAGCATAGCTCAAGCTGGACCAGAAAGGTTTCGTTGGAAGCCTGATTTGAATTATTTCCGGTTAGTTTTGAAGATCGATACTGTTGTAAATTTCGAAATCTTCGAAACGATTTAAAAATTACTTAATCTGAATATTTATAGTTTTTTCAACCTTCGGCATTTAAGACTGTTGATTGGTCTTAGTTGCCATTTTATACGAAATAATAAGTAAACGCGGAAGTTGGGAAATGGAACGATTTCATTCTGCAAAATGGAACGTCTTGTTCCATGGCATGAAAGGGTTTCTATGAATTTGATCGAATTTGTGCTATGAAATGGAACGCGTCTCGTGCTTTGAAGCGAAACGATTTCGCATCATGAAATGGAACGTTTTGTTCCACGAAATTGACACGCCTCTTATGATATGGAACGTCTCGTGCTTTTGAAATGGAACGTCTTTTTCCTTGAAACGAGACGATTTTTCTCTCTATGAAATGGAGCGAATTTGTGCTGTGAAATGGATCGGTTTAATTCCGTGAAATGTAACGATTTTGATTTTGAAATAGAACGTCTAGTTCAATGAAATGGAGTGATTTCCTTCTGCAAAATGGATCATGTTGTTCCATGGAATGAAAGGGTTTCTATGAATTGGAACGAATTTGTGCCTTGAAATGGAACGTAGTGTGCTTTTGAAATGGAACGTCTTTTTCCTTGAAATGAAATAATTTTTCTCTCTATGAAATGGAACGAATTTGTGCTGTGAAATGGATCGGTTTAATTCCGTGAAATGTTACGATTTTGTTTTATGAAATGGAACGATTTCATTCTGAGAAAATGGAACATCTTGTTCCATGGAATGAAAGGGTTTCTATGAATTGGAACGAGTTTGTGCTATAGAAATGGAACGTCACGTGCGTTGAAGTGAAACGATTTCGCATTATGAAATGGAACGTTTTGTTCCACTGAAATTGAACGTCTCGTGCTTTTGAAATGGCCGGAGCGTCTTTTTTCCTTGAAATGAAACTTTTTTTTTCTTCTATGAAATGGAAAGAATTTGTGCTGTGAAATGGATCGGTTTAATTCCGTGAAATGTAACGATTTTGTTTTATGAAATAGAACGTCTCGTTCTATGAAATGGAACGATATCATTCTGCAAAATGGAACATATCTTGTTCCATGGAATGAAAAGCTAGGTTTCTTTGAATTGGAACGAGTTTGGGCTATGAAATGGAACGTCACGTGCGTTGAAGTAAAACGATTTCCCAATATGAAATGAAACGTTTTGTTCCACTGAAATTGAATGTCTCGTGTTTTTGAAATGGAACAATTTAGTTCTGCGTAATGAAACGACTTTACCTTGAAATGAAGCAATTTTTTTTCTATGAAATGGAAGAAATTTGTGCTATGAAATGGGACGATTTAAATAAATATAACGACTGATTTTGTTTTACGAAATGGAATGTCTCGTTTCTTCAAAATTTAGCTATTTCGTTCCAATTTATAGAACGAGGCGTTATACGTACAGGCCATAAAATGGAACGATTTCGTTCTGTGCAATGGAATTGCGGTCCATATCACGCACGCGCAATTTAAAAAATAAATTAAAGATATTGGATATTGTTCCATATAATGGAACTCTCCATTATATGGAAGCACGTCTCTTTAATTTGACGTATTTCCTTTTTTCTTCGCATTCTTTTCATGTTTACTTTTTGTGTAAATAAAATGAACAAAAAAAAATTATCAGCTTCTATTTTGGGAAAATGCATCCTTTGGGTCTAAATATTACTATCAGGAGGCTTTTTTGCTTATCTAAGCAACATATTTGTACAGTACTACGCATACAGTATTTATCTGCACGGAAAAGAAATGCACTTGAAAATATGTATTGATCGAAACACGTAATGCATTTACAAATTGTATTCTCGTCAATGTATTTCAAAATGTATTTTAAAATCCATTTTAATAACGCAAAATGTATCTTTAAAGTGCATTAAATGTTTTCCAATCAATGCAAGTCATGTCAAAGTGGCTAATTTTCGCCATTTTGAGACGTAATTCACCGGTAGATGGCGCTGCTACCATTCAAAAGATTTTCGTTTTCTTTCGCAAGATGGCGTTCGCTTGTAAGCGTAGAGTTCATAGCAGCGCCATCTAGCGATCAGAAATCCCTTAGCTGTTCAGTTACTATGTCATTATTACATTGTTTGTGAGGACAAACATCAATTATCGCGTGCTGCGACACGTACGATTTTATAATCGAAATGATTAATGATGTTGTGGCGTTTTTTCTTTCTCAAAAATCTGTATTGACCCGGTAGCTGATGACGTCAATTTAATGCGTCTCTAGTGACCTGTTTATCAATGTCAGAAGAAGTTGTTAAGCTCTATGAAACATTTTTCGAAGATAGTTTTAAGCAGAATATTAAGTATTTTCAATAAAATGACTTGATTGCAGATAACAAAGATCGAAAACTATGCATTGGGAAATTCACATTTAATTTTTTTTACGAATTCCTCTTTTAATCCCACATTGAAAAGGAAATGTATTTGAAAAAAGTATACGGTATATTGGATCATCATAATGCATTTTCAAAATGTGTTCTCGTCAAAAACTATTTTGAAATGCATTAGTGTCTATTCATTGCATGCATGTATTTCCAAATGTATTTTAATAATGCGGAATGTATTTTTAAATACATTACAATGTTGCAATACATACATATTTTCAAATGCATTTTTCAATGTGTGGTAGAATGGTAACGAAACACATAGGCATGACAAGTGTTGGCTTTACTCATACACTATCGAGCTGTCTCAAGTAATTTCGAAAATGTCATATTTTGCATTATTTTTTATTTTTAACAAAATTTATTTTGGAAAATTAGTAAAATCGTACAGGTTAACGACCCAACTTCCTTTTCTTGTTTTATAAATGTATATATTTTTGAAAAAAAAAACATACAAATACACACAAACTTGAGATTAGCAGTTTTGCAGTTTTGCATCT
>JAQGAO010006168.1:0-12623 GCA_034697705.1 Ommatoiulus sabulosus
TCTCAGCATTCGCCTGGAGGAATTGTGGAAAACCATGAAAAACCACAATCGAGGATAGCCGACCCGGGAATCGAACCTGTTACCTGGGTCTACCGAATGCAAAACGAATGCTCGGTAAACGAATGCAGTTGATGGAGATGTACAGTATATTATACAATTTGTTGAAATTAAAAATGGCCGCCATTCCGCCATGTTGTTTACTAGCCATCTGCGCTAAAAACGTCATGTTTAGCCTCGGGGCAATTTCACACTTTTTTCACCTGCATCCGCATTATCTCAGTTAATTAACGTTAATTGCACACACGCCTATCTAATCCTTAAAAGTTAATTTTTTAACTTAAGTTTGACCTATTTTAGGGTGACGTCATGTAGCTTCGACACGACGAACTGAAGAAAGAAAGAAAAAACGTGCGATGAGGGGATTTAATTCAATTTCTGACTGAATTCATTACAAGCGGTGAACCTGCTGCGAATATCCAAGCAGTGAACATTCATCAAAGAAGTAATTAAAATAAGTGCCAAGAACATTTTCTACAAAACAGTTTGTTTTTCTTTTGTACCTCGATGCATCGGGTATATCTATCCAGCGTATGCCAATTCAAATTTTCATTTTGATGATATTTTTGCCAACAGATGGCGCGGGTGCGCGTAATTTATCCACGACATGATAATCGGCTTCCCCTCAACAAGTCAACACATGGAAGAGTGTAAAGTTATACTTCACTGACCATCACAATTTAAGCTGAAGAGAACTAATGTACAGTTTAGTTCGAAAAACACATGAGTTTAGAGCTTTTAAACAATGGACAGTACCAATACTTTCATCATGTGTATGATCACAGAGTCAACACTCGACATGTACATGTAAATTACTTAGCTTCGAATCGCAATTCAGCGTTTACAGCGAGGGAACAATTACTGTACATGTACTAAAATAGATTTCGGATCGCACTTTAGTCTGAACGAAGCATCCCTATATTTATAACGTTCAAATGAAACAAAACATTGTGACGGCACTACAGATGTACAAGAATTTTGAAGTAATGTCAAATTGCGTGTCACAAAAGTTGTTTTAAGCTCATTTCTGAATCATAAACTTGGTTTTTGAAAAGTCAAGACGTTCCGTGTCACATCATTTTGCCATTCTTATGACATTCTCGCTAAATATAGAAAGCAGCGATATCATTTACGTCATGCACTTGTTCAAGCGTCGTAAAACTGCGTATACTTTTTATACCGATATATTATAAATACAGAAAAATTCCTTGCGTTTTTGCTAACGAAAGTACGGCTGATCACTACGATGACGTCATCATGACCCAACACGAAACCGGATCGTTGGTATAAGTCATACGAATCCCAAAGTCATATATAAACAAGGGCTTTGTTATATTGGGTTATTTGGCAAATGACACTTGTCCTTGAACCAAAGCCGAGAGCTTTAACAATAAATCCTTTCATGAAGTTACCAGAAATTCGAGATTAGAAAGGTTATAAAAACGGCGCGCGATTTAGATATAAAATACAGGGTGAATTAAACATCTTCCTATCTCCTACGGTATATATAAGGGAATAATCGATCGAGTCAGACCCAGCAGAAAAACTGGAGTTTTAATATTATAGTTGCCACAGCCAATGAGCTATAAATTTGAATTTGATATACCTCATACATGTATGGACAAGGTATTTCATTATAGCTCCAGCATATTTGGCATCAAAATTTGCCAAACTGCAGAAACACGTTTAAAAGAAGAAATAGTCAAAACAACGTTGAATAACTTCCTTTTTCGAATAATAATTTTTGGGAGAAAAAATTGTAAAGCATGCACGCAACTTTTTCATTGTAACAAATTCCAAACCTATTGCTCACTCACAACACATTAAAATAAAGCTGTTTGTTTTGGACAAAACAACGTACGATTTTCATATTCGCACGAAACAGACAGTCGAGTACATGCATGACGTCTGAAACGAGCCAATTTGGAAATCCCAAGGATTTAATGAATTTAATAACGATAATGCTGCCCGAAATGATGTTTTTAATTGCCACGCAACAAACATATACATGTACATATATATACGGTAGTTTTATTTATGGGAAACACACCGTATAATTTAAAATATGAACATGCTTATAAATAATACGTTTAAGCCTTATTTCGTGAATTTCAAAGAGGGTTATTGCGCGCATATATAACCTTCTAAATAAGATTATACATTCTTTTCCCGCGTATATATACTTCCTCGACAATATGAAAACTAGCTTAAAAACGACGGCATTAAATCTTCGGAGAATCTTCTTAAGAGATTTAAAGCGAATTAAAATGCCTGAATTCGCTTTACATCGACATCATGCACGATTTAACGAACTGGCATTGCACATTAAGTTTAACAATCTGGTCATTATCCTTAAAACTATTCATAGATATGACCGAGGCTTTCCGTTAATCCTTATTCTTATGGTAGCTTATCTATAGCATTGTCGATTCGTACTATACAGTCGAACCTCGTTAAAACGAATTTTGAGGGACGTCGACATCTGTTCGTTTTAAGCCGTTGATTAAGTTCGTATTACCAGAAGTAAAATGTTGAAAGAAACTAAACGATAAAAAGAAATATCAAAATGTACATAGGCCCTACATGCACTAAAATGTTTTACACACTTTCTCGCAGTATGTACAGTACATACAACTTGTACAGTATACCTAAAAATTACTCTGTGACATTTTCTTAAAAAAGTTGTGAATTCGTTTTAACGAAACGCAGCTATAGCGTGAATACTAGCTTGGGATCTCGAAAATTCGTTCTCTTGCAACCGAAAATTTGCATTCTTAATGAAGTTCGATTGTATATACATGTACATACTGTATACAGAATGTGTTAGAATGTGGCATTATCCCATTAATATACTAGTTTGATGAAAATTTTAAAATGTTCTTTAAAATGTACACATTTTCCGTATCTGAATCAACAAATAATATTTTTTTAAAAATTTGAAAACCGTAAAACTAATATTATACGCATATTAAAAAAGATGTTCGTTTTGTTATATCAATAATGAGAACACTGAAATGGCGGAAACATTCACAAATTTCTTCATTCTTCGAAGTAAACACTTAAAAGTTAGTCAGGGCGAACCATTTTCTCATAAATATATTTAATGAACACTGTATGCATATAGTTGATACCAGAAGTTGAGCATTTTTTCTAGCGTAGCGGATAAATGGTTTGGTTAACCATGTTTTTAAATATTTTCAATTTTTTTTAAAATGATAAGCCAAAGCCGTGCAAATCTTCATATTAAAAATACAATTATGCGATATTTAGTTTTATATTTGAAATGCATACATGTAGCTTCTTAAAACTTATAAACAGGTTCATTCTTTTCCCTTATTCTTAACAACACCAATTTCCGCTATTTTTTCCTAGCTGGCTTTATTATTTATTTTTAAAAAATTACAAACAGTGAATTCCAGTTGCAAGGCGTTGCGTGAACGGGCATTCTACGACCCTCATTAAAAAAATAAGACCAGGTTATAAACCCCCGAAAACATGGAAGGCAGTGCATTTTAATACCCGATAAATTTGCGCGGCGATAGACGACGACGTGAGAATGAAGACTCCGAAGTAACCAGAGGTCAAGCCTCCAGGATGCTGCCAAAAAAGGGGTCAAACCGGGACCCCCTTATTGGAACTCAGCCATGTTTATAAACATTTTAAGCTGCTCCAAGATCTCGTTGACTGACGCGAGACTGATTGCTCGAATGCGCGACCAAAAATCGACTAGGAGAATCAATTTTGAAAATTTTCGGACATTTTGAAAACACTAAACCACAGAAATATTGTTGCTTCAGAACAGCTTCGATTCCGTTTTTTTTTCCAGTTTATAGCCGTTGGGTACGAGCACAAAAAATTCTTACTTTCGACGTGCTTCTTTTCAGCTTCTTGTTTCCAGCTTTGGAGTGCACAATGAACGCTGATAACAGCGTGATGATCAGTGTGCTTGGAGGCGCCACTGCATGCGTTGTGCTAGGTGAAACATTCCGCGTAAAACCTTGCACATGTCCATTAGCATCTTATGATAAGCGCATGCAGGACAAGTTTTTACGAGGCGGCATGCAATCGTGTACATGTATGTGCATGGCTACATTTTTGACCAATAGCTCGGCTAAGCTTTCTTTGTGCGCGCCCTCATTTAAAAAGCATGCCGCATTCTTATCCCGCTTGGTGGCACTATTGTACGCCGAGTGGTAAGCGCCTGCAATAAGCATTCTTTGTGCTCTCACCCGTTGAATGACGCCAGTTTTCTTTAAACTCCCATTACTCTTAGTCTTAACATATACATGTAATGTACATGTATTGAAAATCAATTAACCTATACGGATTCAGGGCGTCTCTTCAAAAAGGGAATAATTGAGTGAAATTGAAAGTTTTTTTTCTCTAAGCTTCAGAGGCTAAATGATGATAGAAATGATGGCCTTTATACTCGTTTAACATAAATTTACATTTGCAATTTAAAATCCTAGTTATATGTACGTTTAGTCTGAATCCGAGTGTTAATTTTGTCACGCATTGTTCAAAACTGGACATACATTATGTTCATTCTTAGAATCTCATAAATTATTCGATGGGAATGGAATTAAACGGACCGATTTTTATGGCAGGTTCGCCGAAGGCACATTAATGAAAGGGTGAAATAATGTAGCCGAAATAATGGTCGGTCAGGCCTCATTTCGGTTTTTACAGTTCAATTAGTAATCACGCAAAATGAGTTGAACAGTAGCTGCAACATTAAAAAAAATACAATAACGAAAAAGAAAAACAATGGCGCTGCAATCTTGGGTTACATTTCAAACATCTATAAATTAACACTGTAAACCGTGCACTAGTCATTCGCGCTACTTAATGAGAATTTAATTGAGAAACCTTATCTATAGAAGAACTCGTTCAATACAAATTCCGGTCTTATTTTCGGTACCCATCCTAGGGTATGGGCGAATAACGTAAATTTCTTAGTTTAAGACGAATTCAGAATTCGGATATTATGAATTTTCGAGTTCCCGAGCATTCGCGCTATTTTTTGTTAAAACAAACTTTACACAAAATTTAAAAAAGTATGTTCTAACGGGTAATTCCCCGATAAAAGTTAAGCACTTTCCCATGTATGTATATGGGGTATAATCACAGCGGTATACAGCATCCAAACATCGATGAAACTATATTGTTGAAGTCACGTTTTGTCTGACTTCTGATAATACGAACAACGGTTTAAACGAACACATTTTGACGTCCTTTGAGATTCGTCTTTAACGAGGTTCGACTGTATATACACAAATGTCTATAACACAACAATCGTTCATCGTAATGACTATGTATACACGTAGATTTCACCTGGAGCACTTTAGAGATATCTTTCCAAAAACTCTATAAATTTCTATTTGAAATCTTAGTACAATCCGAGAATAATAATCGAAATTTGACGAGGCTACCGAGTAATTAAAAAACAACGCCATGGTCTCGATTTCGTTATACCCATTTTAATTGGCAACGCACCATTGAGATAGCGCTCGGGTTGGGTCAACAAACTCTCGTTTTATATATATTTTACACCGTGAAGTGGACGCGAATGAATGGCCAATTAAAAGGCCAAGAAATATTAATGCGGTATGTTATAATTTATGTCTTAATAAAAAAAATCGGCTTTCTTCACCACTTTCCTTCACGTTTTTCATCCCCCACTTCATCGCAATGGGAGATAACGAATAACCTCGTCATTAACCCCATGAGCAGACGCAAAAATGAACTTTTTCAACGAGTTAAAGTTTGCGGAAACACTAAGGCACATGTATACTGTCCATTCACCGGAATACAGATTCAACGGTTTAAAAAAAAATGAAGACCTCAGCTGCCTACTAATGATTTTCGCGTAACCTTGGCTCGTAAAACGTTAATAACGAAGGAGAAAACACGCAAAATCCATTGGCAAAAACACTTAAAAGCGCCGTAATTAGTAGGAAAAATGATGTCCGAAATGCGTTTCGTTGTGTGGATATGCAAATTACCGAACGACGCTCCGGCACGAGGACTCCAGAAAACGTTCGACCTTTGACACGAACGTGCCAGAGAGGCGCTGCATCAACTTCCTGCACGGTAATAGCGCCATCTATTAAGGATTCTGAACAACCTGAGGCTATCAAAATGGCGGTTGAATCATCACTTTTGCATTCGCTCAGTGACGATGCTAGCTGTTCAAAAATAACGGGGGCATAAAGTATACAGTTTCAAATTTTCTTGATGGGTCACCCCCATGATGTTTCACTCGTGATCAATTTGCATTTGGAATAAAGTGGAACTGCGCGATAGGTGAAGCATTCCAAAGGTCCCGCGCCATCTACGGTGCATTTTGCGTAACTACAAATGTATACGCACCATTTCCAACGATAAAAACGTCCCATTTCGAAAAGGAATGCAATCGAACCTCTTTAATACGAATCTCAAGAGACGTCAAAATGTGTTCGTGTTAACCGTCGTTTATATTATCAGAAGTCAGACAAAACATGACTCCAACCATTGGATTTTACCGAAAATATGTAATAACCGTATTCGAAATTCGTCTTAAACAAAGAAATTAATATTATCCGTCCATAATATAAATAGAACGAGGGCAGGAAGTGAGTTCGTTCTATCGGAAATTCGTGTAAAACGAGTTCTTTTTAATGATAAATCTTATCTAAGGGGAATAATTCGTTTCTGATGTTGTTTGTTTGGTTTTTGCTTGGTATAAAAGCAAACCACATTTCGAAAAATACAAAAACCTAAGCAAGGAGCAAATACTCCCCATTCGAACATGTTGATGAACGCAAATAAAATTCACCCACCTTTAAACTGGTGCTCACCACAAATTGCCTCCACCGCCATATTACACCAAAACCACAATTAGGTATAATAATATTAACCCTCACCGCGAGAAATCGCCAATCGCCCTCACCCCTAATTTCCCCCCCATCGAAGTGTTTAGTTTTTTTTTTCATTCTCGAATAGATGTACTTCAAATTTTTTTGCATCATAAATCGCATTCGTTTCGCCCGCCCGTTTTGATGATTGATTTATGGATATATTAAAAACCGCAACTGCGGCCATCATTAATTACTAAAGTACAAATGTGCTAATGAGTAGCGCAGCTCCGATGGGATGGGAGTATTCCCCGTAGGGGGGAAGGCGGCTCCCCCTAGCGCGCATTTTCGACATTTTTGGTGGGTCTTCCCAACCGCTTATCTCGACCCGAAAACCGCCTCACCCACGAGCAGCGACACCTGAAGCGACCCAGAAAGTATCCCACAATTTCCCACCCTAAGGTATAATAAGTATAAAAAAAATTGAACTAAGGCGGAGCTAAGGGGGATAAAGATGGACCGGTACATTAAATGCCCGCTGGAGTGCCCTTGTTCCCCCTGACAGGAGGTTATTCTCTACCTTGGCCCTCGCCCTAAACCCCCTTAGGCAAACACCTGAGATTACAATAGTTGTTTTACGGCCGTAAGAGGCGCTGTAAAACTTGAAGATGGGAAATGGAAAAGTGCGTGGCATTACGGGAGGGTAGGGGATGGGGATTCTTAAAATACCGAGGGGTATGGCATTGTACCGACCCTGCAGTGTCTCATCTTGCACTATCACCCACTCCCACTGAACTACAGGTTCGGTAAACGTAATTGTACTAGCCTCAAAGTACGCATATCCATCTGCGTAAAAGTCGTTTAATATATGTATATTCCATTTTGATGTCATTTCATGATAGGAAATTTTGAGTGGTTAACAGTTGCGCAGAAAGCCCTAGGAAACTTTCAAATTTGGTGTGTGAAGACATTTTTGGTTAACAACATTTTTAGTCAATTAACCCTCTACGTGTTAAATTTATACGCGTCGTCTGCTCCTTCAATGGGTTGATAGATATTCTTCGAAATTGACATTATTTTCTAATTTTTTTGTATATATATTTCGGTATTTTTGAATTATTTTAGTCAACGTATATAAAATGCTTTTACATCATATGCAAGCAATTACACGTTTCATATTTCAGAAATACTTAAAAAGGTCGCCATAACCATTTCAATAACATTTAAACAGAATATAAAATGCAGTGTTTATTATTCCTCACGTAATGCAAAAATACTGAAATATATAAAATATAATAAAATATATAGTCAATTTCGACGATTATTTATAAAAACAATAAAGTAGCAGACGACGCATGTTGCCAATCAAAAATGTCTTCACAGGTGCATTGCCGAACTTCAGGAGACGTCAAAACTTCATCGTTTAATTAAACAAGTTCGTAGTTCGTATTACAAGAAGAACTGAAGTTTCGTCGAAGTATAGATAAAATCCTATACCCCACATAACAGGAAGGTGTTGCAACGTTTATCATGGAAGTACGTATCTTTTTCTGTGTAACAGAAATTCACATAAAACGAGTTAACGGGCCGTTATCAGTATATCGATTAGTCACGAGCACAAGTCATGCAATTTTACCATAAACTTCAATGATCAATGCTTTCCAAGCGATATTCCTACATTGTATATGCTAATATTTTACTCGTATCGCACTAGGTGAAATATCTGATTTATTCGAAGGTCGTTAAGGTCAGCAAGGTCATGAAAACTTATCAATCACGCCAATACGAAAACAGACATTATCAACGTTGTTTTTTTTAAAATGCGGTGTTTTTTTTTCGGAAAAAAAATACAAACGTTGTCATATTATCTTATCAAGAATCACCCCGATCATAATTTTGATCGATTTTGAGTGGCAGGATAATTTAGTTCTATTAACCGTAACATTTCCCCGAAGACGGATGATAATTTCGCAGAGGTTCATTGGAAAATCTATCAATTTCAATAATCAAAGGTTTCAAAAAGTTCACTGTCGCACCAAACATGTTAAACCCGATGAATCTGCAGATAAATTCAAGCAACGTATTGCTAAATGGCACGTTTGGGACTAAATTATCCTGCCAATAAAAATCGCTGAAACTTATCGGCCGGCACATCATCGATAAACGTGATTGCATAGTAGAATCATATTTTTTCATTTATTCCCACTTTCAAAAACTTATATTATCGCCGTTCATCAATAGTATTAATGAGTATTTTGAAAAAAATATGTTTTTAATAACTGGCCATAATCCTACGATGCACTATTCCGACATAGACTTTTTTTTTGCAATTTTTAACATTACGATCAAGCAGGCCACGCGTTATCCAGGATCGCACTCGGAATAGCTTCTGAATTATTTGTCCTATATAATAACCGGCCATAATTCAATGCACTCTTGACCGAATATTTTTACAACCAAATTCATTTTTAGCACCCCCACAAAAGAATTTGAATTGGTCAAATGCAGTAATCGCACTTTAAGATTTAATGTAAACGCAAAGTGCATTTCAACGCGTATTTTAATGCATTTCATAATGAAAGGAATTGTTTCCATCTAAACGCCTTTTAAATGTATTATTTACGCGTGGGGTGCACACATCGAGCCAAAACGATACGTCAAAAAAGGCGCGTCAAGCCGGTTTCGCTATTTTCGTCCCAGACTGTACGCCACGAGCGTTTCCTCGTTTCGCTCGCTAGATGGCGCCAGCCGTCCGGACAAGCGCGCGCAGCCTCCCGCGGTCGCCATGGCAACTGCCGCCTCCGTCTCCATTCTCCGGGCAATAAAAAAGGAGGAAAAGATTCGGAAGAGGATGGTTGTCAGCCTTCACCTCGAAGCTAAGGATGGCGAGGCCTATTAGGTCGAACCGAACAAGAGAGAAAGACACGCCGCCATTTATGCTAAATAAAACCACGCGAACGAACGTGACGTGAAAACCAAAAAAAAACGAGAGAAAACGTGGCGGGAATGGACGTCGAAGATGGGCAGCTGGACAACGCGGAGTGGCCAAACTCCCCCTGCAGTGCTCATCGAAGGGCAGATGGATGGACAGGCGCTTCATCCACCCCATCCGCGAAAACAGAGACGATGAATAAAGATGATAGGCAGTTTAGGGTTACGTGAAAATTAGACAAAATAAACAAGGAGAGATAAACGCACCCGAAAGGAAAACACGCGGGGGTGACAAACACCCCGCATCTGGCCATTTAGCGGATTTCACCACCACCTTTATTTAAACAAGGACACGAACCCTGTAGTTGCGTGCAACGAGGACGAAAATAACACTGCGCACGCGCCAGGCTAGAAAGATTGCCCCCAATAACTGTTTTTTCGGAATTGCCGGCCTTGTTACAGTGCAACCTCATTAAGGAGAACTCGCTTAATACGAATTTCTGTCCAGATTCGAAAACTACAGATTTTGGGTTAAAACGAATGCATTTTTGGAGTTCCCGAGCTTTCACGCCATTACAGGCTTCCCCCAGAAATTTCACTTTCCACTTCCCTGACTTTTTCAGGTTTTTAAAAAAATTCCCTGTCTAATGATAATGTCAAAAATTGACAATTTTCCAAAATCGACACATTAAAATATTTTTCTAAATTTACTAATGAAACTTTAAAAATTAAAAAACAAATCTGCATGAATAAATTTTGAAAAATAGACAATTTTGTATTCGGAAAATGTTTTACATATTTGGAAAACGTGGAGAATTTTGCAAAGTTGCCCTCGGAAAACGTGAAAAATTTTGCAATTTTGTCCTCGAAAAACTTGGACATTTTTGCAATTTTGTCCTCGGAAAACGTGGAAAATTGAGCATTTTTGTCGTTGGAAAACGTGGAGAATAATGGAATTTTGTCTTCGAAAAACGTAGAAAGTTTTGCTATGCTGATCTCGGAAAACATGGAAAATTTTGCACTTATATCCTTGGAAAACGTGGAAAATGTTGAAATTGAAAAAAAGGATGCACGTTAAAACTAGGAATTTTGCGATAAAAGTTGCAGCACCATCTCATTCAATGGGCAGTGCTCATTATTTCCAAGCGTAAGCAGCGCCACCTGCAGACAGTATAGGAAGTGTGGATGAAAATGGCTCTGGATTACTCTCCATTTTATTTCGCCGTCCTCGTGGCGTCAATTTCGAGAAGAAAACTGTATTCCCCGCCGAGAAAACATTGCCCAAGATGGCTGGCCAACGGCTTTTTTAGTGATCCGTGGTCGCCAAAGCTGCTATATCTCACTGAGCTGCCATCTGTAGGTAGCACGAGTCCCCCAACCCTCTTTAATCCTTCCTCCCTCGCTCGACATCTGTCTTTAATTCATTATGAAAACAAGGCAAGTTTTGGGGGGTGCGTGGCGCATCCTCTGTCCAGTAATTAAGCCCGGGTGTAAATGGCTCCAAATGAGCGGCCATTTGCAACGATGTCCCTCGGGAAGCATCGTTTTTTATCGGTTCGAACCAATTACGAAATGACGCTGCATGCTTGGCATAGGCGCAACAGCGTTTGCGACTGGACAAAAACACCCTATAGAGTATAGACGCTTGTGGTAAGTTGCTGGCTGTTTCTATAAACTTACAAAATAATGCTACGGAGGTTACGGTAATAAATACGCTATAGATTTACTTTAATAGCAATTAGTAAAGTAAGCTATATGCAAAGTGCTTCGTAAAACTCTTGGAAATTACAACGTTAGTTATACATGTACGTGTCATAACACAAACACACCCACATACATCTCTTCTTTACATTTAAAGATGTAATGTATGAAAATATATTTACTGTAATTGGCGCCGCAATCCGTGTCTACAGTATGAACGTTGGCGCAAGACCGAACTGTCCCTCTAGAGTGCATTATAAAAGCGATATTTTTTTAAACAAAAATTAATTTATTAGCGCTATGATCTTGCTAACGCAAATATTATTACTGGAATTAATACAGCGTTTCTGTAAACACGTCGTTCTCATCTGCTTAATTACTTTTTTCTACTTCTTCATTATTGATTTCGTTTCAATTTTCATCGAGGCTCGCTATAGTTCTATTACTATGTCGATGTTTTAAATTTGTGCAAAATTTGTATCTTTTTGAAGCTAGGGTAACGCCGAGGCATCCCTCCCCATCTTCTCTTTCGGATTTTTTTTCATCCACTATATACATAAGTTTTCAAAACGACTATCCTCACGACGGCCATTTTGAAGTCATCGAGCCTGAAGTCGGTTGCAGAAACATCGCTTTACGAGCGCCGTTGGTCGGTCGAAATTGAAATCGCGGCCAACCAATCAGAAATGAATAAAACAGAAACAACCGTCGTTGAAGCGCCCTATACCGAACGAAAAACTGCCGACTTGGTCCTCTTTTAGGACCATTCTGTCGTGAAATATTGCACCACGTGAGATTTAGGCTCGGGATTTCGTGTCTTTGACGAGGATAAGCCATATGCAACCAACCATCCATTGACATCTTAAAGATGGTTTTGAAGCAGATAAACCTCGACCGTTTCTGCACTCAGCATTGGCAACATTTATTTACAATAAATGGTGAGTTCGATCAAACATCAGCCTATAGTCAGGGTTGCCACCACATTAGAAAAATCGACTTGCCTGACTTTGCCTGACTTTTCTCCATTTTATTCTCATTTTTGCCTGACTTTGCCTGACTAAAATTAAATTTAAATAGCTTCCTTTTTTAAAAAAAGCA